>SNQJ01S0004160.1:6126-17115 GCA_010110895.2 Picea sitchensis | reverse complement strand
AACACTAAGTGCTTTTGGAATTGAGCATATATAGTGCGTGGCTATCTTTGAAACAAAAGACTTCCCTGGGTTGATAATTTATGTTTCACTTGGTTGTTTGAAATTAATTAAGCAATTATAGTGACCAACAACACCAATATGCCAAGATACAATATCAGGTATGAGAATATCTATACTGGTGTAAGAATGTTGAACTACAGTAATGGTATGGGAATGTTGATCATGCAAATCACACTTTATCAACCATCATTAGTAAAACATGATATAATCATCTTTTAATCACTAAAAATATAGATAAGACGATTTATTAACCACACTGGATATAATGACGAATGATGGTGTTTAATTAGGTTTTATGGTGTGTATTAACAACGAAATGAGGGAAAACATGGCAAAAGTGGAGCTCAACAAGAAGCCTTCAACAAGATTTTGGAAAATGCTTTGACTAATATCTACAATGTTAACAAGGATGATTGGGAAGGAGGGATACCTAGTTATTCTCTATGAAAACAAATTTTTACAACACCTGATAAGTTTAGAATTCATTGGATAGGGCCATATGAAGTAAATACTGTCACATATGGAGGATCTGTGCAACTAAAGGACTTGGGAGGAACATAACTGAAATGAATGGTGAATGATATTCGACTGAAACTGTACAAGGACAATCGACATACTAAGTCTTAGTAATTGCAGTAGAATAAGAAAGTCATGTATATAGTGTACTATAGTAAATATTAGGAGAGAAAAACTTATAAAAAGACAATGAAAAGGAGAAAAAGAAGAAAAAGGAATACAAAAACAGAGAAAGAATAAAAATACAAAAAAAGGAAGAAGTTTTTTTAATGAAAGGAAAGTGGAAAAAATCACGCGCAACAACTAATGCGACAAAATAGGGAGACAACACGCAGGAAAAATTGGACTAGGCGCAAATGCATGGAAAAAGTGAAAAAAAAGTATGATCATGTCTATAAAGTGAAGAAAGCATGAGTTAGCTCGACACTTAGTGATTTTTTAGCACAAAGAAAGATAAAAGTGTGTGACCTAGGTGTAATTGTGCGAAGAAGTGAGAAATTGTCCAAACTGGAAGAAACATGACACCACCGAAGTTTAGCGCTCCAGGACAATACGTACGGGTTGCCCAACAGGGCCAAAGGAGGAAGGAAAGGATGGCAGAGCTCAAGAATTTCGTTGAGCTCGAGTATGTTATGACTTCAGACACACAATCACTCAACTTGATGAGGTTTGAGGAGGAAACATTGGAAATGGCATAAGGGGAAGTGAAGTAGAGCTCTGGAAATCAAAACAGCAATACAAACCCTATCCCCAAAACATCTGCGAAACCCGACGAAATGAAGGGTCAACAATAGGGTCATGATGAAGAGGAGGTGTTGGTTGAGGACATCACCAACCAACCAAAATTCGAGGGGGAAGAAGATGACATAGAGACAATGAAAGAAGACAAATCTGTCATCAAATAGAAAATAAAGGCACAGGACGCTGCAAAAATCACACTTCCCTACCTCCCAGATGCAGTGGTGACCATGGAGGACATGCTTGGGAAAGTTAGCAACCTTAGGTACTCAGACCATGATGTGCGCGACGAAACAAAGTTCCCAGATTTGGCCGAGGGATATTACATGGTAGAAACAAGGGAAATTGGACCTCTAGGAAAACCTATTATGGAGACCATGCAGTGGATAACAGAGCTCTACAACTATGGGATCATGAACCTCCTAGTTATACTGCACTTTGGGCATGGTAAAAATGTCCATCTCTGCATCAAACAAGTGTTAGCCCAGGTACATGGAGGAATTCTCTGGATGGATAGGCCAGTATATCTTGATGTGGTGTTGATCTCCAAAATTACAGGATTACCCATAGTGGGCGCACAACCAGAAGAATACTTGGACAACAAAGTGTGGGAGAAGGAACTCACAGAGATAGTTAAAGAAGAGTTTGGTACCAACAGAAGGAACATGAGCATTGTTCTTAGAGGAATCAATGATGACACAACAAGTTTAGCCAACAAACTCATAGCTTGCAAGTTGTTGAGGAAGTGCAAGAAAGAAGAGGCTCCAGCAGGAGTCATCGCAGTTGCTGCGCAGTGCGTGAAAGGGGTAATGTTTAGTTGGGTGCCTTACCTCATGAACCAATTATTTATTCACTGCAGACACATGAAGGATAATGGAACTAAGTTCCATTATTATTGGCTAATTATCCTCATAACCTTGGAAGGATGACAGGAGCCAAAATTTTCTTCTTTTCTAGATAGGAAAGGGAAATGCTACATAGCCAGGTATGAATCCCTTTGGCAGGACAAGGACACCAAAAATGAGCAAGCAAATAGCACGGTATTCACTATGCTTCTGGAAGAGAGACAACATCACACAATCAATGTGTGGTGAATTCTTATGGAAGTGGTCCATAATTTTGACGGGATAACCAAGTTTAAGGCATCCAGGCACCACATGTGGATCCATGCCGCAAGGGATCCAAAGAAGAAATGTCTAGAGATGCAGTATTGCATCACTAAAGAAGAGGTTGATTGGATAATAAAATATTGGCCTGTGAAGTGGAAGGTGTCGATAGTAAAACCAAAAACAAGGCCAACATCAACAACATCATTCAAACCCAAGGGGAAAACCAAGGCAATCCACTCAACAAAGACAAGTAGCCCAGCGGCTAACACCAGGAAGGTTGTGGTGCATACTCGGGCATCTGGAACCAACACAGTGTCGAAGAGGCCAAGGAGGACAATAACGGTGCCCAAGGAAGATGCCTAGGGGGTTGCCAAGAAGGGAGACACATCTTACACTGACGAGGAGTGGGCACAAGCGACGATGAGTGGGGCACAACCCTCACAGACAAAAATAATGACAACACAAGTAGAGGAAACATGTAAAAAGATGAAATACACTGAGAAGGCCCCAATCATCACCCTGACAGAGGATGATGTGGAATTTGTGATGGACAAGGTCCAGGATAGGGAGGAATAGGTGGTTCAATCCACATAAACACAGATAGAGGAGATCATGGCCAAATTCATAGAATTCCATGATATTCTACAACAACTATAGATTCATACAGTACAACATGCCACAACACAACAACCTGAAAAAGACAAAGAAAACCCCTTCGCAAAGAGAAAAAGATGATACAATTCAGATAATGGTGTAGG
The DNA here is from genome assembly GCA_010110895.2 of Picea sitchensis. Classification (NCBI taxonomy): domain Eukaryota; kingdom Viridiplantae; phylum Streptophyta; class Pinopsida; order Pinales; family Pinaceae; genus Picea; species Picea sitchensis. The sequence goes on along the minus strand of SNQJ01S0004160.1, from coordinate 13,934 downwards.
GCAGTCACACATTCATGGTCACACAACATATGGTCATACTGGATCAGGAGGTTGCACAGAAACCTATAGTATACATAGTCCACTTTGAGGTAGTCATGGTGCAAATACCCACAAAATCACTATACGACTCTAGGTTAGTGTAATGCAGGAGGCACAATCCAAATCTCATGCAGATGCCACCAAATTGGAAGTTGGTAGCGGGGGTCAAATAGATGTTACTGATCACCTATGACCAATTGACATCGAAGAAGGAGGAGGAGAAATAATGTGTTGATAAGCTAGAGCAGGGTCTAACAGAGGTATACAACCACATTCCAGATAGTGAGCAGACACCAGATAGGAGCACATACGAAAACATAAATATCATTATGAATAAAATTGAGGGGTATGCATAGGAGATAGAGGAGTTTAAATACAAAATTAATCCTACAACTCCTCCTGATGTTTGAGAGAAAATATAACAACAAGCAACATTCCAGACATAGGAGATGGCAAGGGAAGCCAAGTAAGTCGTAGAACTGTTTGAAAGAACTGTGCAATTTTGGACTAATTTGGAGAGGATGAAAAGGTCCAATAGTTGGACCAGAAAGAGGAGAAAATAAATTTTGCAATGAGGAAATTGAATAAATGATAGAAAACCATGAGCATTATAGAATTATTGAAGGGCATGCAGGAGATGAAGACCCTGCAGATAGAATTGAAAACTACACAGATCAACAAGCAAACAATACATGCCCAGTTGGAACCCTTCTAGGAATAAGAAACACAAATAATTGTGGAGATGGAGGAAGAAAATACAATAATGGAAAATGAACATACAGAGAGCACAACATTTTTTCAAGAATAGCTAACAACGCAGATGGTCAAGGCACTAATAGATCAAGTTTTCCAGGTAAAAGAAAAAGGGAAGGAACTAGCAGAAAAGGTCCATAGCTTGGAGAAGGTTGTAGAGGGAGCACACACTACCTGAGTGGATCAAAACGAGCCACATGTCAGTGTTGGGGTCCTGTTGGCATAGGCCTATTTTTGGATAAATACCTATTTTGGGCGCATACCTAATTTTGGAAGAGAAGGTCTATTTTTGGAGCACTCGCCTTAGGAGGAAGAAAATCAACATGCAAAAAACGAAGGAAAAAATCATGCAAGAGGATAAAAAACATGGCATGCATGCAGATAGACCTAACCATGTTAGGGTTATATTTTTTGACAAGATTGTAACGCCTATAATCCAGTAGAGTAGTATATATAAGGACCTAAGAGGTCTAGGTGAAGGTCAGTTAGTTGAATATTGAGGGTTCAAAAATTATTGTTTGTTGTGAGTTTTGTTATGATTATTGTGGTAGAGTGGAATAAGATAGTGTTTGAAGGTTAGGTCATAGTATAATGATCCTTGTGTGATATATTCAGCCTCTTAGAGGGAACTTACCCTCATTTTTATTGTAATATTGAATATGTAATGTGCACAATGCAAATTTTTCAACAGAATGAATAAAATAGCAGAAGAGAYATATATTTGTGGATGTAGCCCAGGAGGGGTGAACCACGGTAAAATATTTTGTTCTGTGTTGTTAATGAAATATTCTACTATTCTGTTAATCATTAGCTAAAGAATAAATGGTTAAAACTAGTTATAACAACATGCTTGCATATGTTTAAAAGATGAATGAATCCTATAAGTAGATGAATGATTAACGATGATGATGCATAAGGGAAATAATATAAACATAGCCCCCACTCCTTCCTATAATGCCAAAACCTAACATTCCCCCATAAATCTATCTCGGGTGAGACTGCACTATGCACTATGCGCGCAACGTTGCCTTCTAGTTTACCAGGAGGGCCAATAGTTTTGAGGGTTTTGTTGGAAACCTATTTAAGATCAAAAATTGGGTCATCCCAAGTAACCAACAACATACCATGGTATGCAATGGTATGCCATGCTTGAGAATCCCTAATACAACTACCACTAAAACCCTAAAAATAACCTATAAATGGTATGCATACCAATGGTGTGAAATGATATGCATACCATTGCGATACCATGATATGCATACCATTGCAATACCATGGTATGCATACCAATGGTGTGCAAATGGTATGCATACTTGAGAATCCCTAAGACAACTACCACTAAAACCCTAAGACAACTAAAACCCTAAAAATAACCTATAAATGGTATGCAATGGTATGCATACCAATGGTATTCATACCATTGTGATACCATAGTATGCATACCATTGCAATACCATGGTATGCATACCATTGCAATACCATTGGTATACATACCATGCTATGCATACCATTGCAATACCATGGTATGCAATGGTATGCATACCAATGGTATGCATACTTGAGAATCCCCTCTCGTGAATGATAATGTACACATTGTGTAGGTAATGAAATTGTATCATAGATATCAAATTTGGAAATTCATTAGTATCTTTTTCAAGTTTTACATTTTGAACATCACATCATTGATTATCTATCAGATGTACTATACTAGCACAACCACATAAAAGTAGTTGATCTACATCAATCTATTTATCGGAGACATATAATTTACCCATTCACATGTGCTAATTTTCTATTAGGTTGGAGGAAGGAAAACGTGTAAGGCATTACTTTCTAGATAGAATTTTGGTAGCATTACTTTCTAGATAGAATTTTGGTATCATAGCATTACTGAATAAATTTTATTAATAATTGATGGGTTTAACAAAATTTACATATACTCACTACACAATCTAAACAAACATTTGCATTAATTAGTCCTTCACTAGTCTTTTTAGAATTTATGAAGGGTTACACATAAATATTGCATCATTGATTATCTACAAGATGTACTATACTAGCATGTAACCACATAAAAGTAGTTTATATACATAAATCTATTTATCATAGACACATAATTTACTCATTCACATGTGCTAATTTTCTATTAGGTTGGAGGAAGAAAAACATGTAAGGCATTGCTTTCTAGATAGAATTTTGGTAGCATTACTTTCTAGATAGCATTACTTTCTAGATATATTTTTGGTGGCATAGCATTACTGAATAAATGTTATTAATAATTGATGGGTTGAACAAAATTTAAAAATACCCATTATACAATCTCAACAAAAATTTGCCTTAATGAGTCTTTCATATTTTTAGCATTTATGAAGGGTTACACATAAATCAAATGATTTTATATATGTTATTCATAGATAGAGGTGAATATTGTGTGTGACCTAGAAAATAGCATTTAGCTCAAATGTGTGTGCCCATAAGATATTCCTTAATGTGTAATGCAAGTATTTATAATCGCTAAATAGAAACAAATCAAGGGATTAATACACATAAGATTCATACACTTTGGAATTCAAACACTTTGAAATTCATATATTCATAAATATCAAATGTAGAAAAAATGAGATTCATAAAATTCTGCCATGAAATGTAAATTGTACATTTTTTACAAAATGGAAACTTGTGCCCAATATACAAGTACCCTAACATAAAAACAAAAACATATATATTGTAGCCCCATTGACCATTTCCACCCTTGCCACCCTCGGGAGCATCCTGGAAATATATATTTCTTCTCTTTCTTGAGGATGCACCCCGATAGGTTCTAGGCTTGGGAGTGCTTTGATGCTCTGGAGACTGCACAAGCAATAAACAATGATATAAGTTTTTTTCATCAATGAATTAATAAACATAGAAATTGATAGTTTGTAATTTAATCTAAGAAAACTCACATCATATGAAACTATCAATCATGAGGGTGTTACCCTCCTCCAAAACCCCAATCTCTCTACAATTCCACCCTGCATCAGTTACAAGGATCAAACCAAGAAAATTAAACAAATATGCATAAAAACAAATTCATGAAACATGAAGAATTATCATCAATGCATTATCTCACTATAAATATCTTAGGAATCAATGGATATTCACCGGTAGATGGAGCACTAGGTTGTACAACCTACTGCAAGACAACCTCTACTGTGGTAGTATTTTTCAATGGGGTTGGAAGTGGTGGTGGTCGTGGGTGGTTGTTACAGGAAAATCCCCCTGCGGACAGGTGAATTCCCTCTTGGATCTTAGACCCCTATGACCAAGACAGAAAGGTGTTAACTTTGATCACTAACATCACTTTAAACCTAGCTAAACTAATCTATAGAGAAGAGGAAGAAGATGTATCTTTTTATGATGTTTGTCATTGCCCAGTCCAAGTTGAGATATGATCCTCAAGCTCTTCAACAAGTCCTTCAATCCAATCAAATACAAAGCATGCTTCCTATTCTACTATGATTAGTTTGAAACTAGATCCATCCATTACAGACAAGTTCATGTAGATATACACGATCTTGAAGGAAACAGGCCAAGAACATGTATTAATGAGAACTCAAAAGAGATACTTAGAAAACCTTGATGAAGTTGCAGCAGCCTCTTCCAGCTCTCCTTGCCCAACCCCTTGCTCAAATAATCCAGAAACAAAATGACTATGCTTTCACTGATTATTCTCCCTTATGAGATCATAAGTTTGATGCCTTCAAAGTATCCCCTTCCTTATGAGATTATAAGTTTGGTATCTCTAAACTTCTCCATCTATTCCTTCACCATGAGGAGGCCTCCTTATATAATATTGGAGAGGTATAACCACCTTAGATATTCTTGGGATAGGTTGAGGATCTTTCTCCATCAGTTGTGGATCCTCCCTAAGATCCTGCCTTGACTTCATATTCGAATCCAACTGATTTCATAGATAAGGGGGATCCTCCCCTGATTTTCTCAATAGCATAACACTCTTCCAAAATGGTGAACAGAGCGCTACGACGCTCCCCCAAAGGAGGTCAAGAATCTCTAGCACTCCCTGCTAGTGGGTAGGGGAGCGTTGCCCAAGATTTCCTCAAAAATCCCAGCGCTCCTCTATAATGGGGCACAGAGCGCTACAACGCTCCCCCAAAGGAGGTCAGGGAGCGCTAGCACTCTCTACTAGTGGGTAGGGGAGCGCTACCCTTCCAAATTTATTTTTAAGTGGTTTTACTCAAGGAAAAGGTTTTGTACTCTTTTTCAAATGATTTCTCCTTCTTTAACCAGTCTATGAGGGTATCTCAAGTGTTCCTTGTGATTTCATTCGAGACACGACATAGGAAAGATGACTGTATGATGTCTACGACACTTGCGACACTTGTGGACAAAATGCGACACTTGCGACACTTGTAATGATGAAAATAGGTCATTATTGAAATGAGTAATTTTGATTTGTAACAGCTTGCCCCCCAAAGTGAAAAGTTAGAAGACTGAAACTGATGACTGAAGTACTTTGTAGACTTTTTCGAGCAAGGGTATGGACTCGGAGAACCTGGCTGAAACTGCATACAACCATCAGACAAATGTTATGATATGTTTCAAACCCAAGGTAGCCATACCTATTCTTGGGTGATAAATACTTACAAGGTATGGTCGCCATAAAATACATTGTGGATCCATAATTGTATTAACAAAAAGGTATATCCACCCAAGATACAATGTGGATCTATACTTCCATGACATGAACTGATCGTAGCCACGAAAAATACATAGTGGATATACGAGATGACAAGACATAGCCATGGACCAATACAAAGTGGATCTATGTGACAGTATATGTGTCAATATTCAAGAGAAACTTCGTTGCAACCTGGGAAAATTACATACCAGAGTGATCAGTACTCAACCCAAGGTCTTCTTACCGATCCCGATGTGGTACGATTCTAACCATGTGAATAAATGTCTTGATGTCGAGCATGGTAGAAACCGCTTGATTACTGGTCAATGAGGTAAACCGTTAACAACTGCAAGGGAAATCACCATTGATGTCAATGATTCTCAAGGTAATCTAGTACATTCCAACAAATGTGAATAAATGAGTTGAAGTCGAATATTCATGGAATCATCCGATCAGAGGTAAATAATGTAAACGTACTATCGGAGGTGAGGAGGCCTGCCATTGAGGCATGCAGGTCCCAACGTACTAACTGGTTTCTAGGTCTAGTTCCTGATTAATGTGTTGAAGTCGACAGGAAACAAACTTGTAGTAGGAGGGCCTTGATGTATCCCCCATCAATGACACGAAACTAACACAGAGATATAAGGTGGTGAATCAAATGAACATGGACTGACAGGGGTATTGAAACAGGATATTTGTGATGGTTGACTCTTGAGACAGATACTTCCCTTGAACACTGAAGCACAATAGAAAAAACATGACATGGACCAAAACACGAAGATATAGTGGATACTATGGATTTCGTCAGGTGACCCAAAGGAGTAAAGAAACTCAGAGGATTGGTTCAATGTATAGGTTTAGCAGATTAAAATGTATGCAAAGACAAAGTGTCATGTTCAAGGGCGATTGTAAGAGTGGTTGGTGATGTTTTCAAAAACTTCTTAGCTTGCTTCCTTCAAATTTTTCCCCCATCCAAATAGACGAGTACCTCTTTTTATTTTAACGATCTCGAGGAGGATAACACATGCTCGATATAACTCACCTTTGGTAAGTCCCTCTTCATTTGTTTAATGAACTGGAAGAAGTAAGGGTTCGGTCCCGTATGGGCCCTTCAATGTATAATTTTTAATGAGTCCAGAGAAGGAAAACTCGGTGGTTTTTCATATTTAGAGAGTCTGAAAATAACTTAAAGATAACTACAAGGTTGTCCTTTTTAGTAATGTTAGTCTCGCAAGGCCAAAAAAGAGATAAATTATAACTCGAAAGACACCCTTTCAAACTTTTTAATGAGTGGGAAAGGAAGCAACATCACTCGTCAATCTTTTCATGTTTAGAGAGTCTGAAAAGAGCTTAAAGGAGACTCCATGGGGTTCCTTTTTTGTATGACCTTTACGAGTCCGAAAAAGTGATAAAAGTATACTTGGTTACATTCTCATGTATTTACGAGCACAAGAAAGAACAAAGACTAAGCTCGATATTGGTTTCATTTTTACACAAGCTTGAAACAAAATTAAACTATGCTTGTAAATTCCCAACGTAATTTCCAAAGGTAGGGATACCCATGGATGGTTGGTACTCTGCCCCCAGCTTGAAATGCTAATGGCATAACTCCATAATGATAATCAAAGGCTAGAGACATGCCCCCCAAGGTTGAATTCATGCACCGACTTTCAAGTTGTCACCAATTTCTCTACTAGATGGAGAAAAAGGATAAGGGTGGATGAAATGAAGGTTCAAATACGAGACCTAACGAAATACTCAATTCGACATCTACGAGATCTAGCGAAAGACTCAACCTGATAGGAGAGATGATTGTTTCATTTTTTTAATGAGCTTGACACGGGAAAAAGAACTATGCTCAAGGATCTGGGTTCAATCCCCATATTTTTGTTTCATTTTTTAACGAGCTTGCTACAGAGAGGAAAACTATGCTCATAGCCTATGTTTCATTTTTTAACGAGCTTGCCACATAGAAGAGAAAATATTCTCGTAACCTCTCCTTTATCATGGCTTCTAAGAGGATAATTCTATGGATACATTTCAAGGGACAAATTTCAATCATGGCTTCCAAGAGATCTTCATTGAACGAAAGAAAAACACTCTAGAAGGAACACATGTCTGTTGATTAAGGTTGGTTGTCATTGATGTCAACCCTTGAAGAAAGGCCCATAGCACAAATGTTTGGGTAATGGACCCAACAGTGTTTGATGTAAATATGACTCATCATTTTTTTTCATGGTTGATAATAAGTAAATATGGATGAACTCCAAAGTGGTCCCCTTTATGGTGAAAGCCCTCATGGGAAGACGCTTTGTGGAGTAAGAGAACCCAT
>SNQJ01S0004159.1:371044-386469 GCA_010110895.2 Picea sitchensis | reverse complement strand
CTCTTTTAGGACCTGCATGTTCTTCATGATGCAATTCTTCATTGTACTCATCTGTGTTTTCTTCTGTTTGCTCCCCTGCTGCGCTTGCTCTGTCCTTAATATTTCCTATTGGTTTCTTGACTGTCTCAGGACTCCAAACCTCTTTCCCCATTTCAAAGTTTGCTTGAAAGGAAGGTTGGGACTTTGGTTTCCGAGAGTTTGGTCGTTGAGGAGCAGCAGATTCAGATTTTGATATAATCTCGTCAATATAAGTCTTTCTTCCTCCTCTTCCTCTACCTCTGCCACCTGTAGGGTCAGTTTCTTTGGGATCTTCGCGTCCTCTCATGCAATATTTATATCTGAAAGAACATAAGTGCTTTTGAAATCTATAATTACCTTCCCCGGCAACGGTGCCAAAATATTGGTCACTATAATTGCTTATTTAACTAAACAATCAAGTGCTACATAAATTGTCAACCCAGAGAAGTCTGTTTATTTCAAAGGTAATCACGCACTGTATATGCTCAATCTCAAAAGCAATCTAGAGTTGTAGTTAAAATACATTAATCACACTTTTTCTTGAACAAGCTGAAGTTCTACTTTGAATTACAGGAAAACAACCTACCTATTGCAGAGTTCAAAGTTTTAAAGAAATAATTATCTAAAGAATCCTAGATGACATTTAATAAAATAACAACAAGATGCTGCAAAAGGAAAGACCAACTATTCTGTAACAGAGAACACGACCCTATTCCCCAAGTAGGAATCTTCAGCACCTGTTTTCGATCATCACACTTTCATGATCTCATTGCTAACTGAAATGATTGACACACATTGAAGGCTAACTATCTCTTAACAGAGAACAAGACCCTATTCCCCAAGCAGGAATCTTCAGCACCTATCCCTGATTATCACACTTTCATAAATTCACCAAGCAGGAATGCTAACTAGAGTGATTTAACAGTTACCCAAGCATGAATCATATGAAAACAATGTAACAACCAATAAAGAAGAGTTTCAGCAAAACAGAGTTCAGTAAAGTAGTGTTTCAACAAAACATAATTTAATCAAGGCATGAACAGAAATAACACTAACACACTACAGAGCTAACGGGTGAATCTTGTGAAGAAGGTGGGCCCTCCCTTCTCACAAGATTCCCCTGAAACGAAAGGAACTAGAGAGAAATGCTCAGAACAATATTTTATTCATCTGTCAACTGTATCATATTACAATGTCTGAAGTAAAACACGTCCTTCTCTGTAAGTCCTTTTTTAGCCAAAAAGAAGGTCCTCTCTAATGATGATTTCCTCTTATTTAAAGAGGAGAATCCCCTCGATACAATTTGATCATCAAATTACATGTGCCATCTGAATCCTATTCTTAGTCAGATCAAATCTCTATATTGGAATAAGATATCCTGGTCTCCCGTAACATAATGCTTATTACAATAGTTGAAAAGGTGTTGAGTGAGGTGTTGCTGTTGCGGCTGGAGTAACAACTTCTTTATTTATCTTCTTTACTGTTGTTGTATGTTGTTTCATCATCGCAAATCGCGGGTTGTTTCAACAACGAGATTTGCGTTTTGACTGTTTTAGCAACGTGGTCTCACGCAACAACGATGGTTAATTCTGGCTCAAGGTGCGGCTGTTGTGGTCAGTGTAACAAATTTTGTGTGAGTTGTTGTTTCAGTATTGTAGACCATGGAGAGTGTAGTAGCTTCTTCTTGTGTGAGTTGTTGTTTCAACATCGTAGACCACAGAGAGTGTAACAACTTCTTCTGTGTGAGTTGTTGTTTCAGCAACAGGCCTTTAAACAACAATGCTAATCTGCAGTTTGAACTGTTTCAACACTTATATATTTCTGATCAACAATTAAGTACGAGAGTCATGTAAAATTATATGCAAAACAGATTAAACATATAGTAAAGAGAAGAGACGTTATATACCTTTGGAGAGATAAGGTGTGATAATATAAGTCTAAATGTGAATGGAAAAAGGATGTAATGGTAGCAAAAAGTGTAAGCAAAAAGGTACATTGTAGGGTCCTAACATAAGATTGTCTATGGAATATAGGTTTCCATTCCTAACAATCTCAAGATTCCAATATACAACCTTCTTTATAATTTCACTTTTGAAACAAATGTTGTGTAGATGAGGGTAAATCGGTTGGTTGAATTATTTGAAGAAATAAAATCTAGTTTCGGAAAAAATTGCAAAATATCAAGACAAAGTAAAGTTCCTCTTCGATTTATGGGCTAATTAGAGGAGATTTGAAGCAATACATTTGGTATTGACATGGGACAAGAGACATGAAAAAACAATAGTTCATAATAAATTTGACCACTTGTGGTTGGATCCATTTCAAGTGGTTTTACTTGCAAGAAAGAATGTCTTTTATCTGAGCAATTTGGATGGTGAGAAGTCAGAGTTCCTTGTAAATGGGAAACATAGGATATATTTGTTTCAATAGTAGGTTCAATCCACCTTGTACTTATTAGGATACATAGTTAGGTTCTCAAATGAGATTAATTAGTCTTAACGAATGAATCATATTTTAGTTAAGTATTTACCTTTACCGCAATTTCATTTTTTGTGAAAATACTAAAAAATGGAGTTTCCTTCTCCCACCTTAGAAACATATGAGACACCAACCATTAATTTGAGTTACAATATGCATTCAATCTTCATAAGTTCTATGATTTTTTTTGTGCCATCCTTCCCAAATGGAAACTCAAGAAGTTTTGAGATGGTTATAGATATAATCATAATTCTATGATCTAATCATCTTATCCATCTCTTCCATTTTGTTGATACTCATGAATTTGATTTATTTCTATACCATGCTCTTCCTTTTCAACATGTGCACAATATTACAAATGATTCACAAATCCATGTACAAGAGTGATAGAATTTTTAGTCTCAACACCCCATAGGGGGATAATGTCCCCATGTTGGAGTCATTGTTAGATCTTGAAAATTTGCTTTTTCTTTTCAATTCCCAACCAATGTAGCCATCATGATTATGCAAACCTTCGCCACAAATGATGCATGAGAATGAAATACATCCATTAACCTTATTTTTTTAAGGTTAATGTACCCCAAAGAAATGAGCTCAAATTTTATAGTCCCTCCTCCATTATTAGGTTTTAAGTGAGCATATTACTAGCTAGTGACATCACGATATTGATTTCTATTAAACCCAATGGATCAACACAATAAATATAGCCATTGCATATTCAATAAAGTGGAGATCACATGATGGGTAGTCTTTAATAGATCCATCATGGATGTCGATGAGCTCATACACTCTATTGATGGAGTTGCATTAAAAACACTAGAGAAGACAAATTTAGGAACAATACATTTTAATGAATCCAATGGTATGCTTAGGAGATGTTTCATGATGATTGAGGTACTCCATGTTTAAGGAGAAGCAATTACATAGAACGGAGTCCCATGAGTGCAATTGATATGCAAGTGTTGGGAAATTAAGGAGTCATGATGGAAGAAATTACCTCCATTTTCCCATAGATAACTGAATACAAAGGTAGGTGGGAATTAATATCTCCCACACCCATTGAAATAATCTAAAAGGTTAAGGTGATTGACCATATTAAACAATAGACTATAATTTGTCTTGGATTCCATATTATAAATCAAGAAGTTCATGGGAAAATTTTAATGAAGTTTGTCTATCTTAGTGAAGTAGGTCAACAAACATTGATGAATACAACTACCTTCACCAATTGGACAAATCATTTTAGAACCTATTTATACATGTGTTCAATAAATAAAGGATCAGATCCTTTTGCATTCACGGTTTTTTAATTGGTCTCATATTGTTGGTTTGTTCATGATATGGAAGTGCCATCACCCATCCTCTCCTTTCCATATCTTAGACTACAATAATAGTTTCCAGGAAATACTCTTAGTTGTATTTTTCTTATGGATTGTATTGCCATAAGATAAAACCTGAAGAATAAATTGATGTAGTGTATCTTTTGTATATCCCTTGATGTTTATTTCATTTTTGAACTGACATGCTCTTATTGGGAAAAGGTTGACGTGGCCATATTTATCATGATGGGGAAACCCTTACCACCATTTATTTTGGTCACCTTTGGCTAAGCAATCACAATTCGGGGATATATATTCTACAAAAGTCATCGAGGAATCATAACTAGCCCAAACCAATGTTGCATGCATTATTTCACATTCACAAGCACAAGCACAATCACTATCATGTCATTTAATTAGTTTTGAACCTTAGTGGGGGATATATTAGCTACCTATGTTCTTTCACTAACCTAGAAAGTCACCATTGACATCCCTTGAATCACTAGGGTTAATTTCTTGGACCGTGTTAGAACTAAGAAACTCTATTAGAGAAGCCATTGGCTATTTTGTTTATTTGATTTTTATTATCTTTGGTTGTTAATGAACTACCACTTATATTTGAATTCCTTCATTGTTTTTTTGGATAGTAATATGAGAGATATGATTTGGCAAGATCTATTGAAAGCATATTGTTGTTATAGATTTCTCCATTCCATTTTTCAACCCCTCATAGTGAACACTTTCATTCCATATCCCAATGGTAGATGCACTAGTCAAATAAGAGTAAAACTCTCTAAACTTATTATTTGGTGTTCATCATTTCATTTCTCATTTATATAACCTTGGGAGCTCCATTATGAAATCTAGAGTACATGAACTTCAAGAATAAATCTTGGGGTTTCTCGGGCTAGGGTTTCCATAGGTTTTTCATAGTTGGGGATAATGTGGGGTATATGTGGCTCTACATATTCTAAGGATGAATGACACAATCCAACTCATGGATTATTCGAATGATGGTTTGTTGGAATATCAAATCTTATGTTCACCACCTGGATTCACATCATTAGTGGGTCAAATTTCTATGATTATGGAAGAATTTATGTTTGTTGTTCGATGGGATGGTGAATATGCATATGATCCAGAGCCTTAGGTACGCTCATTGGAGGAAAGTGTGGGAGAAGGTACTTTGGGTTGTTCACATCTGTGTGAAGGATACAATTCTTTAGGTTGTCTACCAACCACATCATAAGAGGTACCATCTGGTCTTTGTGCTGAAGCAAGCAAGGTGATTACATCGGGATCTGATATGAACAATTTTAATTCAACCCTTTTAGAGTACATACGAGATCTAGGTTCTTTTCCTTGTTCTAGTACTCAGTCAAATTCCTTTGATTATACAAAGGGTTTAGGTTTTGTGGGATCCCAGTTAATACTCGACCACCTCCAAGGTGATTATGTATAGGTAGGAACCTAGAAAAATATGTGAAGGAAGAGGAAAGTCTTAAAATCTTATGGTGGTGGAGTAGACTTGGTTGTGGGGAAGGATATAGTAGTAAATAAATTCTTGACCTATCAGGCCGAACTATGGTTGGAAAATTTGTTGGTAGAAGGGTGGGTATGAATGTGTTGCTAAGTTGGATGGAGAGCACTTGGGGGACAGGTCAGGATATACCTCAAAAACATACCTTTTAGCACAAGGCTAGTTGGGTTTTGTCCTGATCAGAGGCAGATGCATTATCCATGTTGAAATATGTTTGGTTTATGGATATATATTATCTATCCATCAAACCATGGAATCCCCTCTTTAATGCCTAGGATGAGAATATGGTGACCACCCCTGTTTGGATTAAGATACTGAGACTTTGAATGGATTTCTAGATTCCTTTAGCTTTGTGGGCCATATGTGATTGGCTTGGTAAGACCATTTTGGTTGATAATAGTTTCTTGTATGAGGGTTATTGATCCTTTACTCGCATTTTGGTGGATTTGAATGTTATATTTGGGTTATATGAGTCTATAAATATCATTTTTGTGGAAAGAAAGCATGTACAAACCCTGGACTATGTAAACATGCCCTTCTGATGCTTTAGATGCCATATATACGTGTATATTCTTATGGATTGTGATAAACACTCAATAAGGAAAATATGGATGAAAAAAGAAAACATGCACCTATTAGGTTCAAAAGGACCTATAAGACAAGCAATTGATGGAATTTCATTGGTAAGGTGATCCAGGTGGATATTGGTGGCCACCCACCTATTCCAACTGGCTCCTCATGTCTATTTTTGTTCAACACGTGCTTCTGTACTACTTTGTAATTGTGAGTTCTAAAATTTTGGGGCTATCTGAAGCCCCACACATCCTCTAGGTGGATACAAGTGGCCTCTCTCCTAATCCAACTAGCTTATTTTGTATGTTTTTGATGTCAGCACATCTTGTTGTAATTCCAGGGTCGTTTTGGGGCCCTAAACATTTTTTTTTTGGGCTCTGCATAGTCAAACTGTAGATGGAGTAAAATATTTATGGTGGAATGTGTATCTCTCTGAAATACCTTTCCAACGGGCTATCACGTGCCTAAAACGGAGGTTGTATGCAAAAGTTACGACCCTTGGAAGTTGAGGTAGCAAATTACACCAACTTACCCATAGGGCCCACATGACTTTTGGCGTTTCACCTTCTAGGGTTAGGTTTTTGGATGTATAGGGTTTTGTCATTCATGAGTAATATAAAAAAGGCCTCTGGAACCTCATTGAAAACCATTCTACTCATATGGATGCATGTATCAACTGCATCTCTTCTCAAAGATAGCTACCACCATTCGAGCAAGTGCTTTAGTTCTGCAGTTTTACAGTTTCAACCTATTTCATTATTTAATAGAATATATTGTTCACTGGATATTTGTGTTATTCTTCATATCTCTGTGTTTATTGTATTCAATCTGTTAATTAGTTCGTTCCTCTCCTAAATCCAGATCATAAGGACGGATGTGGTTTCTCCTCTCAAGGTCAAAGGTCTTAAGGGTGATAAGTTGGGATCTTTTAAGAATAATTATCTGCAAATTGAAGACATTTCCATCTAATTGATAGCAGACACTAGGCTTGCTCATGAAAATGTTTGGGTTCTAGATAACTTTGTTCGTTTTGGTCAAGTTTCATTTCATCTTGATGTAGAGAAGGGATCAGATGTAGTCATCGACCCAATAGAGGTCTTTGGTAAATTGGAATATTTTCCTTCTTGCACCTTTTCAAATGTGTTGTCAAATTATCAAGGAGTGGGATTGGGGAACCCTACTTCAGGATAGAAGTGTTGTTCAAATTATTTTCTTTCCCATTTGAATATATCTTCTCCTAAATCTCATTCATGGTTGCCTTTGTAGAGGGTGTGTGGTACCTTCATCCGCAATGAACTTTTTCCAATCCCATCAATTGCCTTTTATCTTTCTTTCTTTATTTTATTTCAATATAGAATAAGGAGAGGTTGAAGTTCATTTCCCTAGCGTGGTGACCAGGTGATGGAAATGTCACCCACAAACACCTAATGGAAATGAGAAGGTTCGCTTGTGATGAGACCCCCTTTCTCTTAGCCATGCAACTGAGAGCCATTACCCTGGTTTGGTGACTAGATGATGGTAATGTCACACCACTAGATATTCATGGACATGATAGATCAGATCGTGATGAGACATTCTATCCTTTAACTAACCTTTTCAACATTCTTTATTATATTATGGGTCCCCTTTATTCAAAGATAAGCATTTCATTTCTTTCTTGGGTGATACCTGGGCGAAGCATCTGGAAGGTTTATACAAGGCTTTTTTCTTTTACCCAACATCAACCCCTCTGGGCCTTCAACCCCTTCTTCCCATAGAATGAGGGACAACCCCTTCTTGGGTCAATACACCCTAAAATCCCAAGAGATAATAAAATGGAGGGGAACAATGATGGAAAGTGGTAAGTATGGTCGGTAACAGTAAGATGGTTCATTAAGGGAGTTCCCAGCAGCAAACCCATCCCCAGGGAAAACCACTTACTATGGCACAATGCCAACCACCAAGGTGAAGCAGGGAAAAGGGCATAATGTCCAAGTATATATCATGAAATCGAGAGCAATCTAAGATACAACATAATCAAATGACTTAAATATTGAAATGATGCTCACCATAATACTAACTTGTACCTCATGGAGCAAGGTCGACTCCCTTCCGAAAGCTAGCTGGTGTGGTGGATGCCATCTCCAAAACTGTGACCATCTATGGTGGTGAGTGGGTTTTCCATCTGTGCAAAAGGGTATTGTTGGTCATGTAGTATCTCGACACTCCATATCTGCAACCTRAGGGCCTCAAGACATAATCTCCTTACTTATCCACAAAATGGGGAYAATAGGCATCCCCATCCCAAACCCTTTAGAATTTATTCAATTTCTTCATGGTTTATTTCCATGTCTGTTTTTTGGACTCTCTCTAGGAATTTCATCTTAATMTGGATCTCTCCCAATGATCTGGACCTAGATCTTTAAAAACCATTGCTTTGCATTTTTTGTCAAATCCAAGTAGAAATGGATGTGTCCCTCTCTAGAACTTTTGTATATCTCCTTACTGTGGACAAAACCCTAAAGTTTCATCTCAATATGACTTAATATGCTCTATTTATGGCCAAAATAAGAAAATGGCTCCATACTTTTTTTTAAGAGACTGTAAGACAATTTTTTCTATGTGGCATTTTTTTGACATGGCTGTTGATGTGCATTTTGGGACCACATGGCACCCTAAGGTGATTCCATGTAACCCTCTTTGCCACCCTAGCCCTGCCCCATCAACCGTCATCACCTTCTTCCTTTATTTTATAAATTAAACTATATATTGGGCCCCACCATACCTGGATGCCCACCTGGAACCTTCTTTGACCATGGATGGGACAAAGGTCCCACCTCTTCTATCAGAATTCCATGCAGTTCTTATTTATTAGTTGTGGGAATGGGAAGGTCCCATCCAACACCTTTTTTCCTCGGGCGTGCACAACCAACATACTCATGCATCTAATGACGAGAATTATAGGAAGATCGATGACCCACATCAATTTCTCATTGTTAATATGTGCAAGGGTTAACAACCCTTCAAGATGCGATAGTGGTTTCACCCATGCTATGTGGCGTCCTCCTGTTTAATTTGCATTACCAAAAGCCTTATGGAAACATATTTTTCTACCATGCGCTACAACTTATGGTATTTCTCAATACCACCTCGCCTAATTTGGTGCCCACATCAGCCCCAGGTCTACCACCATGCATTGCAGACCCTGCCACTGTGGACCTACCACTTGGTACCTTTTCATTTTTCATGAAAACTCACATGCTCCCCAATCCAACCGTAGAGATCAGTGGACAATCAACAAGCCACAATGATCTCACATCATCAACATGCGTGAAGGTTAACAACCCTTCGCATTGTGATAGTGGTTTGTCCCACGATACATGGTGCGTTCCCATTGGTTTCACATCGCCAAGAGACATTTCAAAACCACTCTCCTCAACATGTGATACCACTTAGCAGTACCACTCGTGGTGTTGGGCCACCACTCTTCCATTGTGCCACCATCTTGCCACTGTGGTAGTCCACATCACCACTTCTATGCCATCGCCACCTCATCCACCATGTGGCTTCCACATCATGTTGATGTCATGGTACAAAAAATTACCCAAATTTTCAAAAAAACATATTTTCAAAATTTTTGTTAGGGTTGCCATGAAACTTTGTACTTGGCTTCTCGTGACCAATTCCATCCCTGTGAAAGTCAATTTGACCTCTACACCTGGAATTCGACACTCCTAGGTCGAATTCTCAATGAATTTCTCTCTAGAAATTGGGGATTTTGCCCAATTTTTCCCAATTTCACCATGGGTATTCCGCAAATCCCAAATTTGACCAATTACAAGCTGAAAAACACTAAATCAAAGGTTATATTTGGGGATTTTAATCCCCCCCTAAGCTCAATTTCCTCAAATTCCTCTTGAATTTTTTTTCCCAGTTTCACTGGAGTAATTTATGCATGCTTATTTTTCCCCATGCAATTTCAATGTTTGAACCCGTAGCTATGATACCAATATGTAATGTCCCCTAGCTTAACTGAGGAACATTACTACGCAGAATACACATAAATAAAAAAAAAATTGCTAATTCATTTCCTGTAGCTTACCAGCCACAATTTATACACATAATTAACTAGATTCTAATACCCATAATTAAATGCATCTGTCTCATTCTAGATGAAGATGAATGTAGCTAATAAATCATCCATAAAAACACATAAAACCATTCTCATTCACAGAGTAAAATGCACAACCATAAGACTCATAAGAAAAAATAGATCATAGATAAGCACTTATCTTTAAAAGAAAGTTTTTGCAACCAACTTCTTGGGAAGAACGTTCCACCCAACCATAGACTTATTGTTCCAAATATCAACATAAAGTCACCCTTGAGCTAGGGATAAGAATCCATAAAATAAGGTTTCCTCTCACAACCCACTCATAGCTCAATATCCTGCAACCCAATGGTATTCTCCTACACCTATCCCAAATTTCCTCCAACTCTCTTCCTCTTGACCTGCCCAACCCAAGGAATGTACCCCTTCACTACTCTCAGTCCATCGGGTGTCCCATTCATTTATCAGGGTCTCTTTGGCTCAGTTAACCATGAATATATATGTTGGGAACTCAAGGGAACTCACTGCCAGGAGAAATAGCAACAACCAACAACAAACACTTGTTGTTACAGTGCAACTCACTCAAGAGTTCACTCTTTATGCCTGAAAACCTAGCTCTTCAATTTTTGGCTCCAAAATGCTACAACATGCTCTAGAATTCTCCCAGCCTCCTTGTTCTAAATATGGTGCTCTTTTTCCCTGCTTCCCCCTTGTTTCTCATACCAAATTGAATGTGAAAAACTACTTATTATCCCCATACGAATTTCCTCTATTTTTCCTAGACATTGACTACTCATTGGGGACGTCCTTGAGAAGTGCAAAAGTAATATTTTCCCTGTCGAAAAAATTGTGGACCGAAAAGTACCCCTGAAGCAGGTAGAGTGGGTCCTGCACCTTGGGACAACCTAAAGGGATAACCATCAAAAGGGAAGGGAAGGAAAGGTCAGTTGGATGGAAGGGTCCTTTAAGGTAGGTATTGAGCAGAAGCTCACCCTCATGAAGTTCCAATGTTTTTTATTTCTGTTCCATATGCGAGTGCATTTGCCTAGGTAGATTGCCTTGAGCCAATTCTAATTTCAGTGTCAGTTGTTGATTCAGTTGATCCGGATCCAAAAATGTTGATTGTACTTTAGCCCCATGCTTCTAATCACTATGGGATGTGACCTCTACACCCACCCTTTGATAGGTATTCAATGATTGGGCTCTCATACACTCAAACAAAAAATAGATGGCTAACCTAAAATATAATAAAATTCAAAAATATGGGTTTGAATTAATACATATAAATCATTTCCCTAGGTTCCCCTCTCGTGTGGATTAATCAGTCCCCATCTCTATCCATATTCCCAACAATTGGAATCCCATTATTTTTATTAAAAATAGAAAATACATTTCTCATATTACATTGCTTGGCCCTAGCCATATCCATATCTACCTTATGCATTAATTAAATTGGGGATTATAGTGGGGATGTTAAAATGGATCCGATGGTATCATAGCAGAAGTTTGAATGCACCTAGTGAGACTTGTATGGTAAGTACTTGTAGTGATTACAAAATAAGTGGACATGTGTTGTTGTCAGGTCTAAAGCGAAGTATAAAACCAATAACGGAAGGGGAACATTATGGAGGAGATGAGGAAGAAGATCCCAAGATCAGGTTCGACCGATCTGAGAAAATTTTGGCCACATTAACATGAATGGTGTCACAAATATTGGCAGTGAAGTGCAAGGAAACAACACCAATACAGGGTTGTCATGAAGGCCCCAAGAAGGAACAAAATGAGCCAGAGGCATAGCGTAATAATGAGCCAGATATGGGAGAACGAAACTATAGTAAGACAAAAGTACCATTCCATGTAGAGGCCAAGGTGGAAATCAAGCCACATGTCAGGGAAGTGGATGCTATCATGATGAACTAATGGCCACAACAGATGGAAGTATACGTCAGTGTGCATGAAGTAACTTGAAAACAAAATATTGTTTTTTCTTGGTTGAATATTGAAGGTCATGCTTTGACATTGTGAGAGGGTGATACAGTAAGAAGAGCACTAGGAAATGAGCCACTAGTGACTAATTATGAGGTGTTCAAGGACATGATCAAATCCCCATTTTACCCAATAGGATATGAGGAACACCAACAAATAGTATGGAAATACTTTAGGCAAAGACAAGGACAATCAGTGTAGGAGTTCACAACAGAGTTCAGGAAGAGAGAAATTCAGATGGGAGTCTCTCTCAAAAACCCAAACATGTTAGTCAAGTATTTGGGGTCATTGTTACCTTAGATTCATAGAAAAATGATGTTATTTGGACCAAAAATTATTGATGAGGCTAGTATTCAAGCATAGTACCTCGAGGGAGATAAGCAAAAGCAAAAAACAAGCAAGTGGAACCACATGAGGAGCAGAGAAAGAAGAAAAACAAGAAGAAGTGGAATGTGAAGAATATTGTGGCTATAACATAAGAAGAAACATCTGCTTCCCAATAGTGCAATGGATGTGATCAAAAGGGACACATTGAGGAGAATTATTGGAAATTAGACCCTAAGAAGTGCCCTAAATATTTCTAGAAAAAGAAAAATAAATCATTGATATCATTGGATGCTAAGGAATGGGTGGATAACACATCAGATCTATAAGGGAAGATTAATTTCACCAATCTTCATAAAGAGGTGGAATTAGTTGGTTGCATTCATAAGGAGGAGAAGGATATTACCTCACTCTTATGCATTAAAATCCACATGAAGTAAAGCAAGGTGGATTGTTTTTTTGGTCCCAGTTCGGAATCCAATTTGATCTTTGCACAACTGGTTGAGAATATTGTGCTGGAGACTCAATACCATTTGCATCCATACCCCCTAGATTGGGTAAGGAAATATGTGGAATTGAAAGTGAGCAAGCAATGCAAATTTAAGTTTTCCATCAATCAAAATTTTGTTGATGAAGTAGTTGTATATGTGGTCCCTTTGGACATATGTGGAGTCATATTGGGAAGTCCATTATTGTATGTGAGAGATGTCATTTTCTAAATAAGATCAAACCGATGTAGGCTAGTGAAGGATGGAAAATAATATGACACAAATTCACACAAGGACAAAGCTAAGATCTCTTTGATTAGTTTTCATTAGGCTAGAAGAATCATGGGAAGTACAAAGAATTTGTCTTGTTGTTCTTGAGAGAAGGAAGGAAACGAGGGGAAGGCATCATGTTGGATATGAAGGAAACCTTGTAAGGATGTAGTGGTGAGAMATGCCAACAACTACAATACTAATTGAATCCTACAATGAAGTGTTTCAAGAGCCTTGGAGACTGCCACCCAAGAGAGAGGTTGAACATGAGATTCAGTTGTTTCCAGAGTCACCACTACCTAACATTAGGATGTATAGGTAGATCATCATCAAAGAAGATGAAGAAAAGAAGCAACTACATTAGTTGTTGGATCGGGGAGTCATCAGACCCAGTACATCACCATGTGGCTCACCCATCATCATGGTGCCAAAGAAATATGGAAGTTGGAGAATGTGCATTGACTACAATGCCCTGAATAAGATCACCATCAATAATATATATCCTTTTCCAAGGATTGATGACTTGTTGGATCAATTGCAAGAAGCCAAATTCTTCACTAAGATAGACCTCAAATCAGGTTACTACCAAGTGAGTATCAAATAATAAGACGTGTGGAAGACAACGTTCAAAACAAGACAAGGCTTGTATGAGTGGTTGGTAATGCCTTTTCAATTATGCAGTGCACTTGGAACTTTTATGAGACTCGTGAATGATCTGCTACGCCCCTTCATTGACTCTTTTTTAATAATATAGTTGGATGACTTACTAATATTCAACAATACTTGGCAAGCACACTTCTCACGTGTGATGAAAGTACTAGAGACCTTTAATAAGAATGAACCGATTGCCAACTTGCAAAAATGTGAGTTTGGAAAGACTTCTTTCATATACCTTGGACATATGATCAGAGGAAGAGAGGTGAGGGTAGATCGAAAAAAGATTGCACTAGCCATCACCCAATGGCATATTCCCACCAATGTGATAGAGGTTAGTATTTTCATGGGAGAAACTCAATATTTGAGGAAATTCATTGTAAACTTATCTGCAGTGGCAATGCACGCCTTGACTGCCAAAGGAAAGAGATTTCATTGGGGTAATATGCAACAAAGATTTTGAATACTTGAAAAATAAAATCAGTGATGCTCCAGTCCTAGCCATGCCAAATTTCCAGCGACCTTTTGAGCTAGAGATAGATGCTAGTGGGTATTCACTAGGGGAAGTTCTCATGCAAGGAGGGAAGCATGTGTGCTACCATTCAGAGTTGTTTCATGGAGTATCACTTGAATACCCCATGTATGATAATGAATATTTTATTATTATACATGCAATGAAGATGTGGAAGCATTACCTCTTGGGAAAAGAGACCATCATACACATGAATCATCAACCCCTTAAGTATCTAAAAAGTCAGAGCAAGATGCACCAAGTGAGGCATTACAAGTGGTTAGGTTTCTTGCAACAATTCCATTTACTAATTAAGTACAAGAAAGGAGTCACAAACAGAATAGTAGGCAGTCTCTCTCGACCACCATTGAAGAAGATTGCAATAGATAGAATGATAATGTAGCTTGAGCCTTTCGCTCATGAAATTCTAAGTGAATATTATGAGGGAGATGAATATTTTAGAGGATTCTACAAGTACTTGAAGGAGAGGTCGATCGTTGTTATGGAAGGAAATGAATACCACCTCCAAGATGGGTTGTTGTACAAGTTGGACAAACTATGCATACCCTAGGACAAAAGAGTTCAGTTGATGAGAGAACCACACACTTCTAGGGTTGTTGGGCATTTTGGTGTGACAAAGATAGTGTAAAATTTGCAGTGGTATGTGCATTGACTAAATATGTAAGAGCAGGTGTAAAAGTTTGTTAGAGGTTGTGTTCTTTGCAGCACTAGCAAGCCAAGCAACTAAAAACTTGGTTTGCACATGCCATTTCCAGTACCAGGCAAGCCACGGGAGAGCATATTGTTGGGTTGCAAAAATACGACACTTTATTCATCTTTCATATACAATTTGTCACCTTTATTTCCATTTCATTCTTCCATAAAACCATAATTATCATCACTTTCATAAAAACATATGGGTTTACATTTCCATTTTCCAAATTATTTATTTTGGGTATTTTTAAGAGAATTTGTGACTAAATATTAGAAAATTAACATATTTTCATTATATCTCAAAGTTGGATGAGTTTTGTGATGACTACATGCATATTTGAAGATTTTCACAAAGTCAAAAATCACCACCTAGCTTCAAAATCGAATTTCATCTTCAAGCTTTGATTTGGAGATAATCATTCAAGCTAACTTCAAGGAGAAGATCATGGATAGAATATCT
>SNQJ01S0004159.1:339899-364049 GCA_010110895.2 Picea sitchensis | reverse complement strand
CGATTTCTATCCTCAAACTGATGGGAAAATTGAGGTTTTGAATAGGATGTTGGTGCAATTGTTGAGAGGTTACAACAACAAACATCCAAAGACTTGGGATAAGATACTAGTCTACATTCAATACTCCTACAATAGAGCATTACATTCTTCCACTAATAAGTCTCCTTTTGAGAGTTGTTTTGGTTATTTCCCTACTTGACCATTTGATATCGTGTCTGGACGAAAGAAAGAAGAAGCAAGGATTCAAGGAAAAGAACAGAAGGCACGATAATTTGTGGACAAGATCAAGAAGATACATCTAAAGGTTCATGAGAAACTTAAGAAGAGCCAACAGTTATACAAAGCCATGAATGATCAACATGAGGAGGATCATAGATTCTATATTGGAGACAAAGTGTGGCTCTATCTCTGTAAGGAACAAATACAAGGAGAAACAAAGAAACTCAAGCCCTTATATATGGACCATTTGATATCATTGAACATGTGAATGAGAATTCCTTCAAGCTAAAACTTCCAGCTCATATGTAGACCAAATCAGTGGTTAATGTGGAATATTTGAAGTTTTTCGAACCTTGCATGCTATATGAGGAGGAAGAACATCATATTCTTCCTCCTTTGGAGGACCTCTCTCCCCATGGTCTTGAGGAATTGCAGGAAGATACAATTATGCAACATAGGGTGTGGGAAACTCGCAGATAACAACAAGAAACATGGTAGATTGGTCTCAAAGGACATATTGCAAGGAAATTAAAGTGGTATGAGAGGAATTGGATTGAAAGAAAGTTCCCTCATCTATCCTTGGAAGATTTTGGGGAAAAAAATCCTCCCAATGGGGAGGTGTGATCCAAATTGGACCCGACAAGAACAATTGTCCATCGGTACATTCTCTAAGATGATTAGCACATGAAAATTTTAAGGCTATGGACGAAGAAGGAGATCAACTTGTTGGCATGAAGGATCCCTTGCCATCATGATGCTATCATGATTGATGTCCATTTTTGTATGTAATGTATGTAAAGTCAAACAATATATTTTTGTACGTAAAGAAATAATGAGACTTTCATGAGACCCTTTCCACGTGGGAGAAAATATAAGTAAACAAAGAAAAGAAGGAGGAACATGCTGGAGAGAAGTTGAAGCGTTGGGGATGCCTAACCTTCAATCTATCCTCCCAGTGAACTCAATATTCTATATCATGTTTCCCCATAATGAGTTCTTTGGCCATGAATGATGTAAAGAGGCTTCCCATATGTCACTGAGTTGCAAAGAGATGAACCAAAAAGCCTATAACTTTCCCATTACTGAATAATAAAGAGCTTGACCGAAGCCAAAATAATGTTGGTTTTCCCATTTGGGTTTCCAGGGTAAACTCTAAGTTTATGTGTGATTGTTGGTTTTGGATGCATTGTCTATGAATGGTAAATGGCATGCAATTAATTTAATGATTATTTGTGTATAGTTTATCAAAGAGAAATATGTGTTGGTTATTTTCCGAGCTCAGTATTCCTTTGATACGGTTCCCATGAGCCAATAAGAAAGACCAACCATTCTTTAACCATGCTCGTACATTCTTTATGAAGTTGGAAATTGAAGGCCCTCCTTCCCGAGTGGATGTTATTTACTTGTGGTTTCTAATTTCATTTTAAGAGTCGTCAGGGATTTTCTCTCACTCCTAGAGTCAATTTCCTTGCTAACTGGTATCGACACTTTGTCGTAGGCCGTGCTTCACTTTCTTGGCATTGTTGGGGAATTTTCCTTTTCCCATAAGTCATATATATACCATAGTTTGCAATCTAGTGTTGTATGAACACTTACTATTTCCTCATACGTTTTTCTATGATGTTGAATATCAAACTCGACTTCTAGATTCTTTTTTATTTGTTGTGGGTTACCAAAATCACCCCTAGGAATTTTTATGTGTCGTGGGTTACCAAAATTGACTTCCAAACATTTTTCCATGTTGTTGGTTATCAAATTCTCCCTTCCAACTTTTTCCTCAGCTATTGGTTTCCAAATCCGACTTTTAGAGGTTTTCCCTTCACATTGGGACATTGAATTTTCTCTCTGAGTTATACTCTTCATTGTTGGTCAACCTGAATCATCCTTGAGCATTTCAACTTCACCATTGGTTGTTTTCCTCATCCTTATTCGACCAATAACAATTTCTGGTCGACGTGATCAACCCTTTGTTTGATTGGGGTTCCATTTGATCAATTTGTATTCCTTGGTTGGCCAGAAAGGTGTATATTCAACTTTGTTGTCATTTTTGGGTTGACTTGACTTATGAGTAATCGAATTACCCGTCTTTGGTCGACTCAACTTCTGAGTAGTATAATTCCTTGTCTATTTGGTCGAATCGTCTTTCAGGTAGTTGACTTGTTTATCATTTGGTCGACCCAACTATTGGGTGGTTAACTGATCTGTTAGTTAGTTGACTCGACTAATGGTTTGGCTGATTGAGCTTCAATCATTTAGTGAGAAAAAAATTTACAATGGCATTTGCAAAGGATTTTGTGATGGCGAGATGGTAAGGCTATAAACCTCTCATTTATGGATCAGGAAGACAACCTTGATGTCTAAGGGAGGTATCTTTGAGATGTTGGTCATGCCCTTTGGCTTTACTAATGCACCACTAATGTTCATGAGAATAATGGAGGATATTATGTGGCCATTCAACAATTATTTTATGGTTGTATTATTAAATGAATTCCTTGTCTTCGACAACATGTAGGAAGAGCATCCGTAACACATTCAATAAGAATTGAACACCATATGACAATAGTACAAGCTATACATCAAACCAAATAAATTCGTATTCAACATCAAAGTAATAAATTTATGGGGAAAATCATGGATTATTATGGTGTGCATGTAGACCCTATTGTCCCCTAGGTTGTTCCTTTATCTCACTATGGTCTCAAATTTGGGGCACAATAGGTAGGAGCACCTTCTTATGGAATTCTAGCCCTTTGAGACAATCCTCAATCCAAAGTCTATGTACCCTTAGTTATGATAAATTTATAATTCCATCCTATCACACTAGAAAAACTTTTCCATGAAGATCTAACTAGATTTCTTGTAGAGACAAAAGGTTCATGGAAACAATCCCTACAACTATGGTGATTTAACTTGGCTTTATAAGTAGGGAAATGGAAAAATTCTTAGAGACAATTGAAAGTAAATTTCATTAACATAATACATAAGGGTATCTTGATTTTGATTCCATATTCATATGACATAGTGTGGGAAAATTAACTTGCATCATAAGAATAAGAAAAATACTACTTTCTCATTGAAGAAGTTCATTGAACACTAAAAATCAAATGGAAAATACAAGATTAGATCCATTGATTCATTCAACACAAAATATACGACAAACATGGGAAGAACACATGCATAACTTGATTCATTTTTATTATTTCATTAGTGGAAATGTGCCTTGGTATTGATTACACAACAAAATCAATAGTTCTTTGAAATACAATGAGGGCACCAGATGAGGACTATAAAATCTTTGTCTCGGGCCTCTATTAATTCCTTCTCAACGTCTATAGATTAAAATTGAGTTTACCTAGGAGAGAAGAATAATAATGGAAATAATAGATAATCAACATGATATATCCTTCCAACATGGGGCCAATGGAACAATACAAAATGGCAGGGTTTATTCTCTCAAAAATTCGGAAACCTAATGATATCCAAAATCCCAATGATTTTTCTAATGTCAAGGGATGATTATATAGAATATGTATGGTTCATTGTTGTTGTTCATTAATATATTATCTCTTAGGGATTAATATTTAATTAAGGGCCACCACTCATGCCTAATATTCACAAAACTAGTGAAGGGAATGTGAGTGGATAACTGAAAAATGATTACTTATTGCTTTGGTCTCTTGCCCCTTCTAGAAATACTCCCGCTTTCAATTTAGGAAGGTGGTCTTGCCTATGTTGAAGTTGTTGTTGAAAGTGTATGAGAAGGCACCTGATGTTGAGGAAACATTTGACTGAGGGGAGGTACCTCCTAAGGTGTCCCTAGTGTAAATTCATACAAAAAACTTAGCCGTTTCCACCCCTCCTTGATAACTATATTTTCCCTCTTAATATATTCAACGAATTACCAGACTTCATCCTCTCGATGTGATCTGTGGGACCTTGAGAGAGGATAAGGTATATTTTGATGGTCCAAGTGGAAATAGATGGATAAATTTATTGCAAATCTTTGGTGGTGAGGGTATGGTCCCTTTGCTCCACGGAAAATAAATAAATGGTATAGTCCTTTTGTCTGTTATGTTTGATAATCAACCTTGTTCTTCTCTCAATAACCCACTATATATTTATGGATAATGTGACCTCAGATGATTTTCCCATGGGCATGGAAGGCCATGATTTATCATGTTTCCCATGTCCATCATGAAGTTTTTAATGGGTTGTTCTACTAAAAAATACCTTCTATTAGTAATCACACATATCTTTATTTTATTGGTATAAGTATCAACATACATTGACACAAATGTTCTATCACTAATTCCTAATAATTATAGATCTTGAGCTAAGACTTTATTGAGGACCTAGTTGGCTATCTCTACCACTCTAGCCATGAACTCCACCTCCTCCTAGCCTCATATATATATGTCCGTACTTTTTTGTGGGGATTATCAAGTTATAGCTAGTACTATATGTGGTATATGAGTTTGGGAGTATCATCAAATACATTACCCCAAACTGTGCAGTTGATGGATATCATAGTAGCCTATAGTCTATCCTTAGTTAGGGCTTCTTTATACCTATCCTTCTTCATATCTTTCTCTTCTCCTCATGCCTCTTCTTTCTAGCTTCTTCCAACTTTTACCCCTATTTTTTTAACTCGTCTTTCCTCTTGTTAGCAAAGATTTGGTTTTTGGTGGCTTACAACAAACTATCCTAGTGTTTCGTTTTCCACTCCACTTCTTTGAGGCACTGTTGGAATCTCTATCGGAGTTGCAACTTGACATTGTCTACCATCCCAAATATCCCAACAGTGAAAGCAAAGACTCAATTCTATTTGACTTGTGTGAACTCATATTGTAGGTTCTTGATCCTTTAGTTGTCATTATCCAGTTGTAGGGATATTTTTGACGTTTTGCTTTGCTCAACTTGGATTTTTTCACTAAGGATCATGTTTTCATTTATGAGTAAATTGACTTCATCGATGAATTTTTTCCTTTCCTTCACCATATGTTGAGTTAAATAAGTGATTTTGGTTCATTGTAGACTCAAAATTCTTCTTCAAAGCCTCATTTGAATGGGACAATATCACATATTTTTTGTACACCACACTACTAGAGCTCTTTTCCATCATAATATTATAATTGGGAGGAAAGTCAATATTTTCAAGCTTAACTTGGGTGGCCCTCCAATCTTGGGGCCTCATTTCTACATATGGATTTTGGACCAAGGGATCTAATTTGGTTATATTGTATTGGCCCATCTCATCATTATAAATTGGAATGAGTATAGGTTTGTCCATGGAATAAGAGGATCTCAGGGTAGATGTAACATCTTTGTTGGCCCTCCTTTATTTTCCCTCCCTCACTATCTTAAGGGGTTCACAATGATCCTAAGGATAAATAATGTCAAACCATGTGGGTTGTTGAATGCTCTCATGTGAGGGGATAGAATTGGTTGTACTAGGCTAACTTGTCCTCCAACTCTAGCCCCATCCTTATGTGTATTAGAAGGGTAAGCAATATATTTTGGATTTGGAATTTAGTTGTAACACAAGAAGAGTAAAGGTGGCCCTAAATATAATAACAAAGTACATGACAAATATTATTATCTTCAAGACGATTAATAGAATCCACATGCAAAGAAGAAGAATGGGAAGTTGAAGAAAGACACATGCAAGTGGTGTGACAGGAAAAAAAGTCCTTGGAACAACAATGATGAATGTTATACCAAATATTCATCATCGACCAAGTAGAAAAATTAGGTCTTTGATTCAGCTCCAACACACTAGATCCCCTGGATAGGTGAAAATATATCATCGATATGGATCATAGTGATTTTATTTCCACCGCAAATTTCCAACCTAAGCAGTTCAAGGAGGGTGAACACCCCTTCCACTTATAGATGTGGATGGAGGGGACATCACTACATTTCATTATTGACTGTGATAACCAAAATATTTCTATCTCAGTAGAGGCCATTAGGAAAATAATGTTGTACCCCTAACCATACATCATCAACTAGCTAAGTTTGGGACAAGACATCCATGTCAATCAATAGTGCTACCTACAATATGACATCAAGCCCTTGAAATATGCGGTACATTGTGATGTTTCCCTACTTAAAGTTTTTGATGTTCTTACAAGACAACATATATGTGGAAGCCTCATGTTGTTTATCAATCCAGGCCCCACAATATCACTGTCGCCTTGGGATATAATCTCCATATCAAACTCTAAGAAACTAATTTCACCAATCTTCATCAACTACCTAATGTAATTCAATACAAATCTTCTTGGGGTAAGGAGTTTAGGAGTTCTGTATGGGGTAGACTTAATCACATACATTATGATTACTATGAAACATTCCCCCGAGAACCAATCACCCTTCTTAATGTGGTCATCACTTAACAGTAGCTAAGCCTTGATCTCATCAGGTATTCTTTTGGGATCTTTCCCTATGATGATTATGAAGGGAATGAACATGAATTCAATGATGAATTCAAATATTTAAGATTCCTTTTCACCTTTCTCAACCTATGGTAGCCAATCAATGAATCTAGTGGTTTGACCATCTTTAAATTGTTCCATTCCTAGGTTAGAAAAAGTGTGGATCTGATATAAGATGAACATGTATACTAGATAGGAGGGGTAGTGGAACATTCTATCAGTATTGAAGTTTTCCATTTGTTGTTAGATTTTAATAGTTATGATATATGCATATTTAAATGAGGGGTTTATGTGACCATCTAATAGGTCAAGCACACCATGCTTTCATCTACCACAAAACCATCATCCTTTCCTAGGATCAAGATGAATAAAGAAATAGGAACCTAGATCCACCTATAAAATTTTCTTTCCTATAAAAGGGGAAGGAGGGATTTGAGAAATACCCTGATTATATAACAATCTCTAGAATATAGCTACCTTATACTCATCCAACATGCCCATTTATTTATTTCTTTTTTCTTGTAGGAAACAATGATATCGATAGAGATTCCTAGCATGGTGGAAATGGATTGATTATTAGCTTATAAAGTCTCCATCTAGTCATCCACAGACACGAAGAATGAGGTCAAGGGGCTATAGTGGACATCACAAAGTTCCACAAATTCAAGGAATGGGTAGGTTTCTAGGACTACATGTTGCACTAGATTAAATTCCTAATAGGGGGTCCTCTTCACTCCTTGCACAAAGCATCAATAGGTGGCTCCAATCAATTGGTAGGGAGGTGGAGGAACTTAGTTTTGGGGTGGCTACTCTTGTGAATTCATCTGTGAAAGGGGTGGTAGCTTCAGGGAAGAAATTTGGCTCTTTGTTTGAGCGACAACTGGTTGAGTGGGAGGAGGATTTCGCAGAGGAGGATTTTGAAGCTTTAGGAATAATGAATTAAAGAAATATTACATAGGTGTTGAAGTAAAATAGAAATTTGTATATGAAATAAACTCACTAGGTAAACACCAATTCTTGTTATTTCTTAGAAAAGAGGCGACTTTGAAGGTGGTAGGCTCTACACTCCGTTCAATAGTGGAAGTAGATGATTACAAGTTTAGCAATTTTGTTAAGATTCCTCTTTCTCAAGTTGTGCATGCAAAATGAGGGAGGGAGGGAAACTATTTTATCTTTTAATTGATGAACAATAATGCATGTGAGATTTAATTCTATAATAACATTCCATAAAAGAAAATATATTACTTGCGCCAGCATTTTTATATTCATGGCGTGGCACGTGGTTGGTTTTGATTTATGAGGGAGATATAATGCTTAGGGACCAATAGAAACTTAGTTTAGGTGGAGATCTCAGATTATCCATGGGTGGATATTGTTTTATTTTTGGCATCACCAACTTTATCATTGAGGAGAAGGTGTTCCACAAAGGCATGTGGGTCATTGATCTGAGGTTTTGATGCTATTGTGGTTGTTTGAGGCATCTCTAAACTTTGGGGATCTTGATAGTCTTGTCTCCCTATGATGTGATCATGGTTGTAGGTATAATGGATAAATATGAATCATAACCATTCATGACACTTAATCCCTTTTTAGTTCCCATTCAAGCCCTTCTCTGTGATATAATGCAAACCATAGATTTTTTTTAGCAGGGCTAAGATGCATTGTTTGCGACAGTTGCAACAATTTCAACCCTTGACAGAATCATCTCCTATGATGCAATGTGAGCCCTTGATCTTATTTAGATGGGTGAATATATACCATTCATGAAACTTCTTACCTTTTCACTCCTCGGTGTACCTTCCACCCTACAGTGAATTGTCAATGGTAGATTTGAATGAATGAGCCAAATATTGTTCATTTGTGGCATTTTACACTCCACCAATCCTTTATTAGACTTTTCACTACAATATGATACAAGCCCTTGATAATATTATAGCAGGGTGAATATGGGCCAATCACGACATTTCAATTTTTTCCATCTGTCGATGGACCTACCACCCACAATGGATTTCAAGTTATTGATCTCTTTTAGCAGAGTTTTTTATGCACCAAAATTCCCAAATAGCATAAAATATAAATAGAAGTAACTTTGTGCCTTGAGAATGAGAGAGAATAATGAATGAGACGTCTCTTTGAGGGGACAACCTCCATTTACAATTCAACATATGTACAAGATGAGATTCTTTCTAAAACTAGGTCTCCTTGGTATACATAAGAGACAAAGGATACAATTACAATTAAAGGGTCTATCCGACTAACAAGAACAAGACTAATATAAAAAATATAAATGTGATAACTTAAAATCTATAGCTTAACATGTCCATCCCCTTTAAATAAGTGTTTCCATCAACAATGGATTAGTTGTGGATGTTTATGCATGAAGAACTCATCTTCCCATGTCGCCTCTTCTATTGGTAGCTTCTTCCACTTGATGAGGTACTTAGTAATTTCTCAATTTCATAGTTGCTTGACCTTGGTTTTAAGGATTGTTTATGGTTCTAGTATGATTTTCCATTCTTCATTAATCTTTGGTAAAATAGTTTGAACTAGGATCTTCATTGATTACCTTCTTTAGGCAAGAGGCATGGAAGACTGGATGTACACGTGAAGATAGAGGCAAATCCAATTTGTAATCTATACTTCCAATCCTCTGCAATACCTTATAGGGACCATAGTACTTGGGTGTTAATTTATTGTCCTTTTTTCTTGCTTGAGGGACATCTATTTGTATGGTTGTGGCCTTAGAAATACCCAATCCCGCACGTCAAATTTCCTTTCACACGATGTTTATCTGCTTGTTGTTTCAAATTATTTTTTTCTATAGCCAAGTTGTTCTCTAATATTTGGAGAACCTCTAATTGATGCTCTATGTGGTCCTCCACTACTTGAACCTTAACTTTCTCTCTCAAGGGTGATGTGATGGATGGTAGATGATAACCATAAATTTCCATAAATGGGGACATTTTTGATGAAGTATGGAAGGACATGTTGTACCACCATTATTCCAAGGGAAACCAGTTGGCTCATTGTGTCTATTTATCAAATACAAAGTAAAATATACCCTTCTAGACATTTATTCAAAATCTAAGCTTTCCCATCGGTTTGAGGATGGTAAGAGGATCTATGAGCCAATTGAATCCCTGAAAAAGAAAATAATTCACTCCAAAAATTAGAAGTGAAAATTGGATCTCTATCACTTACAAGAATCTTGGGGATTCCATGTATATTTTGAATTGTTTCCATGAATGTTGTAGCTATTGTACTTGCTTTAAAAGGATCAGAAAGAGATAAAAAAATGCACATAATTTTTGAGTCAATCCACCATTACCATGATGACATTCTTTACTTAGAACTTGGATAGACATGTAATAAATCCATTGAAACCTCTTCCCAACATTGACTTGGTATGGCTAATGATTGAAGGATACTTTGGGTCTTTATTGTCTCTCCCTTATTCTATTGGAAAACCACACATCTAGCCATAAAATTTTGAACATTAGTTCTAAGACATTCCTACAAAAAATCCTTCTTGATAATGTGGTAAGTTTTCATGAACCCTTAATGTTCTCCTATAGGAGAAGTGTGCAATTCCAAAAGGATATTCTATTCGAGTTGGGAATTCTTACATAAATACAGAAAATCATGACACCACAATGAATCATTCTTTCACATAAATTTATCTAATGCACTTGGGTCCTCTTTTAGTTGTTGAATGATCTTGCATACCCTTTGATCTTGTTTCCATTCTATCCTTTCTGATTTTGATTAGATGGTATCCATAATGGAGATCCAACTTGGTAAAGAAAGTTGATTCTTGCAATTCATCTAATAATTAATCAATTAAAGGAATAGGAAACTTATCTTTAATGGTTATTTTGTTGTGTTCTCTATAATATGGATACATATGCCATGAACCTTCATGTTGGTGAAGAGAAAGCACTTTGTCTAGGTTGAATGATGTTAGCCTTTAACATTTCTTGAATCATACATTCAATATCACTCTTTTATGCATATGGGTACCTATAAGGCCTAATGCTAGGTGGTACACTTCCCGTTTTCAAATGAATAGCATGGCCATGATCTCGAATAGGTGGAAGACCCTTAGGCATATATCCAAATGTCATGGAATGATTGTCGATAATGTTTCAGTGATCCACGGTAGTAGAGGGTCTAAATGTGTGTACACATAGTGATCACAATTGTGTTATTAAACCATGGTGTCCCTTTTTTTTTCATTTTTTTCATGCTATTAGATCTTATCACTTTAGAGGGTTTCCCTAAGATACCTCTTAGTTCAATTTCCTTGCCTTCCAAGGAAAATCTTGTGAAAAATTCCTGAAAATTAAGAGCCATTGTTCCCCAAAGATTGTAACGATTGGACCCCTAATACAACACCAACACCCCCCATTTGGATTTAAATCATGGAACTATTTAATAAATACTCCCCCATAGTGAGCTTAATACTATGGCACTTCCCTGAACAATTTACGATACCTCCATCTGCAATCATTACTTGAAACATTGATGTTGGATATATAAAACAATTGAGAAGTTTCAATAATTTGCATTTAATGAAGTAATGTGTACTACTCGAATCGATCAACAAAGTTACCTTTTTATTTTTGATATATACTTTTATCTTGACGTTTTTTGAAGTATTGATGTCATCCAATGCATGACAAGACATAGTTGGAGTAGTCTCTTCTAGTTCTAGATATTGTGATGGTTCTAGTTCTTGATATTCTTCCTCTTCACATTCTATGTATAATCATTTCCTCTCATTGAATTTATGTCCCTTACTATACTTGGTGTCACAATTGAAACATAGTCCCTTTGCTATTCTTTCATCAATTTGCTAAGGTGTCAACCTTGTAGGTTGAGCAAGGTTAGGAGAGGGAACATGGTGCTCTATATAGTTGTTAGTTCCCACCCTTCTAGTAGACATGTTTTTACTTTCAACTTTCCTTGCCACACTAAAATCATGCTTTAGGTATTTAGGTTTGAAGAGACACATCTCATGTTGAACGCTCTCCTTTAAAGTATCCATAAAGAGATATAAAAAAAATTCCTTTAGAATGTTCTTTACTTTGAGACTCAGTTTTTGGAATTGTTGAATGTGCTCTATAATTGGACCTCTTTTCTAGAGATTCATCGATTTACCAATGAACGTGTTTCTCTTCATATCCCCATAATGTGCTATCAATTCATTTGTAAAAATGGACCAAGAGACAATATAATCCTTTTTTTGTTCACAAATCCATTGGTACCACACAAATTGATCAATTTCTAAATACAAGGATGTAAGAGTTTCCTTTTCTAATGTTGGCACTTGGTGTAGATCAAAGAATTGCTCTACCGAGAATATCCATGTTATAGGATCTTTACTATCAAACTCCCCCATATCAATCTTGGGAATTAAGTAGTTCCTTGGTGTTGAGTTGAACCCACGATGATGTGGATATTGGAGTGATGAATAATCATGCTTATATGACTAAATATTCACATTCTCCACATTTTTTAAAATATTCCCCATATGTGACTAGGGTTCAACAATTTTACTATCCTTATTTTCATGATTTCATTGTGTCCCAATATAACATTTACAGAACCTCTCACTTAGGGCATGTAAGAGCACGAATTCCATGGAATTTTGTAATTGTTTCATCTTGTGTTCCATGTCTTCCCTATTTTTATCCATATTTCCTATATTTTTATTCATCTGTTGTATTTGTTCTCCAATTTGGATAGCGGGTTATGTATCTTTGTAGGTTTAATTAGTGTAGAATTTTTTGCACCGCCCTTTGTTGTGTGCGATAAAAAATAATATTGATCTATGGTTATTTTATATTTTAACTTTATCACACTATTTGAATCGCCTAAAACAAATCTTCTTGGATTTGGAGATTGTCTTGTTGGATGAGCTTTCTCCTAAAGCGTATATAAAACTTCATCCCCTTTGTGTCTAAAATTTTGATCTAGAGTAGCCCGATATGTATTATCTGCATTTCCATAGGTTTGACCAAATTCTAACATGCTAAGAGATGAACTTTCCCAAAACTTGTTGTTTTTGTCCCTTCCAAGAGATGAACTTGTACGGCCTACCACATGTCCAATTTTTCCAATCTACTTTTGAAAATTTGACCTAAAATACTATGTTATATATTGTTTCATATGGAACTATTGAAAATCAATTTGTACTTTTTTGGATTCCAGATATGTTTGTTTTACCATGAACACTTGTTTGAGACTAGTTTAAGGACTAGTAAAAAATCCTAATTTTCATAGCTTGTATTTCCAAAATCATAGAAAAATATAACCTAATTTTTTTACCATAGGTACCTCACTATGTATCCTAAGTCTCCCAAAAATTTCACTACTTGAAACATAAAAAGAAAGGTTATAGAAAAATTCCCATGATGACTCATTTGAGACTAACTTAAGGACTAGTAAAAAATACTATTTTTCACAGTCTATATCTCTAAAGTATAGTGAAACAAAACTTCAAATTTTTACCATTGGTACTTCATTATGTTTCCTCAATTTTCCAAAAAATTCATAGTCTAAAACTATCCAAAAAAACGTTATAGTGAAAATGCTAAGATGACTTGTTTGAAGGAGCCAAACCCAAGTATCATATGCTCTAAAATCAAATGCTATGCACCAAAACATCCAAATAGCATAAAAATAGAAAGAGAATAAAGTCCACACTTTGATACTGAGATGTAAGAATGAATGAGAGGCCTCTTTGAGGGGGAACCTCCTTTTACAACATAACAAATGTACAACATGAGATGCTTTCTAAAACTAGGTCTCCTTGGTCTATATAGGAGACAAAGGGTACAATTACAATTAAAGGGTCTAGATGACCAATATGGACAACACTAATATTAAAATAAAAATGTAATAATTGAATATCTAGGGCTTAATAGATTTGTGATCAGCGATTCATGACACTTTAGCCTTTTCCAATCCCCAATTAGTCATCCTTCGCAATGAAATGTTATCCATTGATCTATTTGAGCAGGGTGAATACAAACCATTTGTGGAATTCTTGTTATTTTTTATGTCCCAACGATCTTCTCCTCTATGATTAAATGTGGATCATTGATCATGTTTGACAAGGAATATTTGGGTCATTCGTGACATAAGATCTTTTCGACCCCTGATGGGCTTACTCCTTGCGAAGTAATATTAGTTGTTGATATGATACCAATAGGAAAAACCTCGATCAATCATGGAAATTAGGTTTTTACTTTTAATGAGATTATTAATAGGCCAATCTCACCATTTTTTAAGCATAAGGGGATTGAAAAGGACCCAAGGATTTTTCATGGGTTTGTCGTGGGTGATTCCAAGGGGAGCCAAGTGGTGTATACTGTAAATATAGTATATGGTCAAAAGCCAAAGTGATGCAATATGTAAATGTTTTAAATTGAATATAGTGAATAAAATGTATCTCCAACTACATATGGACACGGACGAAGTTTTGGGGGCTAAGTATCCACAAGAGAGGGAAGCGGTAAAAGGGGGAGAATTATCCATTTATATTAAACCAAAACTCATTTCTCATTTCCTTCTAGATTATCCTTACCATGAACCTTCCATTAGTTGTTGAGTTTTCTAGATCCCAATCATTGAATTCATGTAAGACGGTTGGTGTGAGAGTCACTTCCCATAGTTATTGAGAGCATGGGGGTTGAGCACAATCATCTTGGGAAAGAGTGCAAGTCAAGCAAGCAAGAAAACGAAGGAAATTTGTATGGGTAGGAGACCATATTTTTGCACATTCACATTTTTGCATAGAGAGTTGCTTTTACATGGAGTTTTCTAGCCAACAATGGAGTTTTGAGTGTGGGAGCATTAAAGAAACTATTGTGGGCATGTTTGGCTGTTATTTGGAGCTGTAATCTCATGGAGAAAGAGGTTCCATGCCTGGGAGTAGCGAGTTGTTCAAAATTCGTCAAGGAAGAATGTGTTTTGGCTGTTGGGCGATTTTGTGTTGCAACTGTTGAATTCCTGAAGTCTCAACAAGAAGAATTCATGTCCAACCTATGTTGGAATCCATGAAGGGGAGTGGAAGGGCCTGAGGGACTATGAGTAGTGAAGGGGGATTCCATCCCTTGGGTTGTGCAAGATAATGGGAAGTGTTATGGTGGATTGGAATAGATGTGAGTTTAATTGTTGAAAGGGAAACATTAGTCAGCCTTATGGACCTTCGTCTCTTGTAGATTCATAGCCCCATATTGGGGATGTCTTGTTGTTGAAAAATGGAAAAACAACACTACAGTTGGGAGGAACATCCTTCTTATGTGGCGAGTTTCACTTTTTATGAGATAAGTGTTGTTATTTGATGTGTTTATGCATGTATACTGCTAATACAACTGATGTGCAATTCACTCTAAAACATGTTTGGTTATTATTGCTTGTTGTAAGCAGAATGATGCATTTAATTCCTTGTTTATGTGGTAGAATGTTGTTGTATGTATTTAGTTGTTGTTGTGCACAACAAGAGTAATTATATTTACGTTTTTATTGAGCATGGACAACTAATGAACTTGAATTCCATGTTGTGTGTTATTTTCCGCATTCAAATTTAGTACCAAAAATTTTATGAGGTCATTTTAGCAAGTGACATGGCCCAGCTGGGGGTTGGGTACATTACACCTTTTGTCTACCAATGAAGATTTTTCATTCATGGCAGGCCCTAACAAAATTACAAACATCAAAGGATATGGTAATCTAGTAATACCCAAACCTCAATAGTTTGCGTGTTGTTTCCATGGATACAAAGTGACCTCCATAGATCCCTTGATGCATGTCTTTGACTAAACATTTAAATTCATCCTCCAACATACACTTGAGAAACAGACCATCGATGTCTCTCCAATGCAACTCTACCTTAAATGCACAATATTTTTCTAATTTGAGCTTCAAAGATCTCCTTTACAACTTGTCCATCTATTAAGGACATCGACCTTTGGTCAATGTGCAAGAAATGTCACCATACCAATGGGATTAGTGATAGAAAGGCATGATATAATCCTTTTCTTCTCTTACAAGACATTCCTCGAGCGACCTTCAGTTGCATTGATGCCTACAACTCATTGATTTTTTTCTGCCATCAATTTTGCTAGACCTCACCCTTTGATTAGATTGGCTGTCTTGATTATTAGGTGCCATTCCTAGATATTGGTGATCCATTTCCCCTTATTTATATCAACATATATTTGATACAATATGTCCCTGAAATGTGTGATATGTAAAATAACTACTCAAGCTTACAACACATACTCCCTAAATGAATTTAGAGGCAAAGGTACCTTGAGAAACCATCTAATGATGGAGATCCTCTTGGACCCCACCACCGTCTATAACATTTTGTCTATGTCGGATAAGGTGTAGTTATTTTAGAGGGATGTCTGGTTTAAATTACCAAATTCTACACAAAGCCTTATCTCCCCATTATTTTTCCGATAGGTACTAAAATGGACACCCCTGCAGAGGTATTGTAATTTTTCATTCACATAGATTATTAACCTTCTTTTGGATGAGAAGGCACACCAAGGGGTTTGGATACCTTTTCTTTCGATTTAATGGGTCAACACCTTATTTGATAGGAATGTGGTGTTGAAATATAGATGGATCATAAGTATTTATACCTTCATATCTCCATGCAAAAACATCCTTGAATTATTGGAATATTTTGACATAGTATTCTTTGAAAAATGAACAAATTGAGGGTTCTCTTTGGTGCTTATATTGCAATATTTCACCTCGTATAATTTTGGTTGGATACAGCATTTCATAGGAACATCATTGGAATCAAATAATCTCTCCAAAGGAACTAGGTCTCTAAGGATAAAATTTGTTTTTAGTTGAATAACCTTCTACCCTCCAGTCATGTTGGGGGTTGGATGATGTGGTGGCTAGCCCATGTCCAATTTACCTTCCTCTTCCTTCCCTTTACAATCAATATTCATATTTCTATGCTTGTCCACTATGTTCAAGAATCATTATGTTTGGGCATCATCTTCAAACACTTGTCATTTCTTGATATTGTTGGGAATAACATGCTTGTGCATAGCTTTGATGGAAAAAGATAGGTGATCTAGATTTCAAAGGAGTGAAATATACAATAGATCTAGACAAATTATATAATCCATGGTTGATATCTCTTAGGACAATAGTGATTTTTATAACATCAAAGAAATTTTCCATCATGTCTTAGACCTCATGCATATATTGTTTCAACCTTGGATGTATAGTTTAAAATGCTTCCTTTACCTAGTTCACTACCAGGTTTGGATCTCCAAAAATGTTGGAGAGTTTGATGCACATGTTCCTTGTTGTGTCCAATCCCAAAATTATAGGCTCATATTTTTCCACATTGTTTGTGCACGCAAATTCCATCTTGAAACCATAGGAGAATTCATTTCGCTTTGGGGAGAGTAATAGGACCCCTACTCCATTTCCATTTGCATTGCATGCTCCATCGAATCTTAAGTTCCAAAGGCCCAAGGGTTCAAACCTTTCCTATTCAAATATTAGATTCTCACATCCTTCCACAAGGACTACCTCATAGGTGAGGAATAAATTTACAATATTATTAGAGGTGTAGTAAGGGAAGTTTGATGAGTTTTTTGGATCTAAAACATTGCAGGTCATATTTGGATCTCTATATAGGCACATATTTTGATCTCAAAATATAGGTATAGTAGAAAAACATAGGTCAAATTGGATACTACCTCCTACATAATTTCCCCATTGCCAACATTCCATAACTTGAAGGGACATCAACAATCACCACATCCATCATGACAAATTTTCTTGGGATTTGGATGATCCTTACCACTAGGTCTTTGATCTTTCCTAAACATTGGAGCCTCTCGTAATCAAAGGAGTAGAGGTATTTGTAGGGTCTTGTTCTATCCAATCCAAACTTATCCATAATATCTAGGGGCATCAAGGACTATGAGGCTCTAGAATCATGTAAGTGAAGATTTTGGAGCTCCAAAGTTTTATAAAATGGTGGGGGAAGCTCATCTCTTCCATCTGGCAGATTTACAAAAACAATATTCAATGCATCATCTCGGAGATTAATTAAATTACCTTGAAGAAATATATCATCCTAAAGAACCTTCATATTTGTATGTAGGCTTGCATTTTTACTTTGTGGGGCTTGGGCTTGGGAAGTCTGACCTTGTGGTCATTCTCTAACCCCTAGGAAATCTAATACTTCCTTTATGTGGGTAGGATTTTTGACAACTTTAGATATAGGCATGGGATTTTTAAGTTTACTCAACTCAAATATGATATAAAAAAAAATGGGTCTTAGAGCTGCTACATCTAGGGCTTTGGTTTTAAAATTAGGCTTGGCCAGTGTAGGATTTGACTATGGGGATATGAAGGGTTTCCCATGATTTATAATAGCGCATGCCCCACTGGAATATGGGGCCTCCCGAGGTTCTTCTATTATAGGGAGTGTTGTCTTCTTGAAGTTAGAAGTATTAAATTATACCTCTTTCTTTGGAGCCTCAACCGCCCCTTCTTTATTTTTTCTTTGATATCCATTCCTTTTAAAAGCATCATATATTTTGAAATTTTGGGAACTAGGCCTTGTTTACATATCATACTTTCTTCCTAATTTGACGATGATTTTATTAGACACCATTTTGAGATAGATATGAGTTAGTTCAAAAGGTTGTTTATCATTCATAAAAATTCCCTCATACAACACTTCTCCCTCTTCTTCCCTTGGGGGCTCATCAATTGAGTTTCGAAGGAAGTGTCATTATTAACCATAATATTATCTTTGGGACGAAATAATTTTTTTATGGTTGTGGGATGATTAGTTGGGTCATCATCCCCTAACTCATAGTAATATTCATAATATGGAGGGAAAGGTACAATTTGCAGGTCATTTGGAGGTTGATTACAGATAGGATGGTTTTGGGATTTGGGATTTGGGATTGTGTTCCAAGGAGGATGGGAAAATTATCCCTACTTCACTTTGGTCAGGTCATTGACCATATATCTTAATAACTAGGTAACTTCTTCCATGATAAGGTCTCTTGGACAATATATGAAACCTTAGGTTCCTTTACTCTCCTCCTATCAAGGAATATAATATTTCTAGGAAATCTTGCCTAGTTTTAAGTTGTATCATGTAGGATCTCATGTTGCTATGTCTTCAACAACATTGAACATAGCTTCCAAGTCAGCTAACTTCCTCTCCATGAGATGCAAAATAGATTTTTCTTCAAAAATAGTTTCATAGGCTACCATGGTTGTGGGCTAGGAAGGCTTAACAATCTCAAGTGTGTGGTGATAGAGATTACAAAATTTTCTAGTGAACTCTGGGATAGTCTCACCATTATTCCTCTTTAGGGTATTGAAATCAATAATATTTTACTTATTTTCTTTCTTAAAAGCCAATTTATTCAAAAACTTCTCTCATGGAACTTCTTGTAATACCTTATAGAACAATTAGGAAAGTTTATGAACCATTTCCTAGTCTCTCCTTTTGGTGAATGGGAAAACATTTTGGAAATGACATCATCCTCTTCTGCATAGAAACTATTAGTGAAATCTTGGAAAGCAATGAGGTGATACTCAATAGTAAGGCCATTTCCCCATTGGACCTAGGTAAAACATTGAGGTATCCATCAAACAAATGTCCTAGTTGGTTTGTAGGAGGTAGAACTAGGGGTTTTAATCTTATTTTCAACCAAGGATTAAGAGCATTTGGACTATCCATAGGAGTATTAGGGCCCTGAATTTGAGGTTGAGTGGGGCTTCCAACAATAGGTAGGGCCCCTGAATGGATGAAAACTTGTAAGTTAGGAACAATTATTACTTAGGAGGACATAGTAGGGTCAAAAGGTGAAGATATAAGACTTATAATATTCCTTTTTCCTAATGGATCTTTGTGAGAAAAAGAGGTGTCTAACCTTCCTAAATGATCAAAGGAAACAATCCCCTGGGACAAGTCTATCAGTGGTGAACGAGGGTAAGGAACAACCTCAAAATATTTCCCTGTAGGTTGCATAGGATCATGAATATTTGCAACAATAATATTATCAAAGCTAAAAATAGGAGTAGAAAATGGAATGATAGGGTCAAGCTACCTACCTGGAGACACACCTAAAAATATTTACGTCTTGTGCTAGACAAGGTTTTAAGATTTTAGTGGAGCCACCAATTTTTCTTTTGGGTTGGGCCTTATGAAAATGGACTAGGAATCCAACTTTTCAGGGTAACTCCCTCCCTAGTGGACTCACATTTTAGAGCACTTCCTTGATTCTTCATAAATAAGAACTTGTCAACAATTTCTTAGGGAAAATATAGATTTCTCTTTATGGTAGGGCATATCTAAGTATGTTTAGGAAGTCAAAATGCTCAAGAATACTACACACAAATTGTCTAACAGTTTGTTTCCTCTTTGGATAGGAAACAATCCCTATGTCACACACTAGGATAAAGTCCTCGACAATGACGCCAGTTCTTATGTTGTCCCCCAACTTGTTCCCCTCTCTCACTAGGGTCTTAGTGTCGAGGCATAATGTGCAAGAGGACCTTCTTGTGCCACTCCAAGCCTTTGATCTAGTCCTCAAGCCAGAGGTGGGGTACCCTCAATTATCATAATGTTATCATTATATCTTGTCACATTAGAACAAATTTTCCATGAAGCTTCAATTCGATTTATTGCATAGACAAAAGGTGCATGAAAACAATCCCTACAACTATGGTGATTTAACATTTCCTTTTTATAAGTGGGAAAAGGTAAAACTAATTAGAGAAAACTGAAATTAAAGTTTTTTAACCCAATACAAAAGGGAATCTTAATAATGATTCCATATTCATATGACATAGTGCATGAAAATGAACATGCATCATAAGAAGAAGAAACATGCTACTGTCTCATTTAACAACTTCATTTAATAATGAAAATCAAATGGGAAAGACAAGACTAGATCCATTGATTCATTCAACACAAAATATAAGGCATAAATGGGAAGAACATGTGCATAACTTGCTTGATTTTTATTATTTCACTAGTGGTAATGTGCCTCAATCATGATTACACAACAAAATCAACAGTTCTTTGAATTACAATGAACACATGGGATGGGGCTATAAAATATCAGTCCCGGGCCTTTGTTGCTTACTTTTCATCATCTAGAGCTTACAACTGAGTTACATAAGAGAGAAGAAGAAGAATGGAAAGAGTGCATAATCAATGTTACAAATCTTCCCAACATGGGGTTAGTGAAACAATACAAAATGATAGGGTTAATTTTATCAAAATTCTAGTAGCCTAACACTATCCAAAAACATATACTTTTTTTTTTATGTTGAGGACTACTTGTATAGACTATGCATGGTTTGTTTCCACTAATGATTAGTGTTTTCTCTCTTTAGTCTTAATGAGCCTAAATTAAGGACTGTCACTTATCTCCAATCTCTTCAAAATTAGAGGGGTCATGTGAGAGGGTAACTAAAAATGGTTGCTTACTACTTTTGTCTCTTTCCCCTTCTGCAAACACTTCCCCTTTCAATTTGGGAAGGTGGTCTCACTTGCAACGAGGTTGTTGTTGTGGGTGGATAAGAATATGTTTATTCATGCTTCGTCGCCTATTTCAAGAGCTTGTAAAGAGTTGTGAAGCCTATAACTTATTTCAAAATTTTAATAACTAATAATAGATGGGGTCCTCTAGAAGAAAAAATTGTAATGATAAGGTTTGTGTATGGCATTCTCATTCTTAGAATTATGGTATGATATCATTTTAATATTAGGCATAATTTAAAGTATGGCATTAAAAATAAATTATTGCATGACTATCAATATTT
The DNA here is from genome assembly GCA_010110895.2 of Picea sitchensis. Taxonomy (NCBI): domain Eukaryota; kingdom Viridiplantae; phylum Streptophyta; class Pinopsida; order Pinales; family Pinaceae; genus Picea; species Picea sitchensis. The sequence continues at coordinate 342,543 of SNQJ01S0004159.1, read as the reverse complement.
GACTTGATGGTTCCTGGCATCATATGATAATTTCTGAATAAATATACCTTCAACAAAATAAATGGTATTGAAGAGAGATATATATTTGGATCATGGTTTTGAATACTCATACACAATACTTGTTTGTATAAGCATATGCATCTTGTATTGTGCTAGGTTGCAGTTTCAAAAAGGCATAGATGTTATAAAGTGATACTTGATAAGTTATATAAGAAAAAAACTATATGGTTCTCATATGTATGGTTTAGATGCATAGAGTATGCAAGGTATATAGTTTATCGCAAACTTAACAAGAAAGTGGTTGACAATTTGCAAAGATTATATCATATCCTATGATTAGTCTCGACCATGGTTGTGTCTTAATGCACATGTCACATATGTTTTTTAACATTATGTAGTCGGTATTGATATTACATGGTATCATTTGGAGGCTGACAATGCATGGGTGGTGAGAAGGTTTATGTGCACATGCATTAATTTGAAGCGATTGGAGCAATTATTACACTAAGCACGCATCCTTTCTCTTTGAAAGTTGTTAAGGTTACCATAATTGCACATTAGTTTGTTTGTGAAGTGTAAAGGAAGCCACCACCGTTGCATTCAACTCAACCAACTATGTTGTTCGTTGTGCAATTGTTTCAAGTTCATATGACTTATATAAATTAGCCTTGGACGAGGTAAGTACTCGCACATCCCTTGAGCATTTCCTTGCAAAAGAATTTGTTTATAAATGTTAGTTATGGATCTGGTTAGTTGGTAGCAAGTATAAATGTTTTTTCTTTCCCTGTCTTTTGTCCACAAACAATTATTTGGTGAAATGAAAAGAGATGAGGTAGTTGTTTAAAAGTGTATTGTCGTGGAAAACATTTTATGGCTTCATAATTTGCAATTAATGTTGTGGTTTTCCATCTTTCTTGTATGCTCATTGTTGTCATTTGTTGTCATTAGTTCATATTATCACTTTCCATTCCTTCTGAGATATTTTGGAAGGGTTTTATTGTGAAATGGGTTGTAAAGAATCATGGGTCGAACCCATGAGTGATGGTTGTTCGTATATACATAGTTTCGACTTGGGTTTTGGTTCTAAATTTACTACAAAAGTGTATTGGTGACGAGCCTTTGGTTTGCTTGAGAAACGAATTAATTATGAGCTTGGCATTAGTTTCTTCCTATCAAAGAAGTTTCTACTTGCGTTTATGAGCTCATGGTAGTGCACCATTCTTCCACTTGGATTTCTTAGCGGAGAAACTCAAAGATATGGGTCTTGTGGCATTCTTTTTTCTCTCATACTCAAATTTTACTCAGTTTTAAAATCCCATAGTTCAAAACGGTGAGTTTCCACGTTTATGAAGAATATATATTAGCACAAATTAAATTGGTTTACATTATATGACATTTTGATAGCATTGTGGATATTGGAGTATGATGTGGATATTAGTTGACCCCAGTCAATAATAATAGTAATGTTGTTGGTTGATATTTATAATGATTTTATTATGGCAAYGTGCACAAGTATTTAAAAGCACATAGGGTATTTAAATTTCAAGAAGAATGATGGCTAACGCTAAATGGTTAAAATTATGTTTACTTGGACTTTGCAYATTCTTTTAATTATATATCATTTTTCATAAAGTATACTCCCTTTACCATATATCCTGACCATACATAATTTCATTTCGGTGTTTATCCYTTTYTGTATGTTTAAAAGAAACTTTGAACTTTTCATATACAAAGAGATTATTTTAAAAGAAGCATTCAAGAGGATTTAAAAATCCAGATTATGGAAATTGGAAGTGAAAATGTTGGTGTTAAATAAGTTTTGGATTTTATTCCCTTTCRTACATTATTCTTGTTTAATTTCTCCCTTCTATGATTGAATTACCATGTTATATTCAGAGCCATAATTAAATCATATTTAACAAGTTTTTGTAATGAATGTTTATTATGGTGTGTCTTGTATTATACTCTAAATATTTTGGACTTATCAAAATGATAATCGTAATTAGATGAGCTTCTTTAGCAGAGGAAATATGAGAAGTAACAAAGGAGGAAGGGGTAAGAGACCAAATATGTTTTGGGAGCAGGGGACACATAAGAAGATTGGATTTTCCATTCACTTTGATGTTGATTCCAATGAATTCAACCAATTATTCAAAACTAGTCAGATAAACCTTAGTGGGAAATTATTCTTACCATTAGCACATCCAAATGAACCATTGCAGTCCCATCATAACATTATGGAGATACATGAGCCTCATATTCATCCTGCAAATGTTGGTTATAATAATAATCCAACAAATCCTCTTTTCTCTAGCAATGCAAAGTGGCCTACCAGTCCAAGAGACCCACATGTACAAAACCATGCAGTCCCCTTTGTTACATATGTTGCTTCAGTATCCCATTCATCACCCAAAGAAATCAAAGCACCCTCACAAGAGTTTCATATTGATAAAGGAAAAAAGATTGTTGTCATCCCTAGTACCGACACCTACCAATCCACCTCCATTCACTCAAAGTTAAAGTCAGCTAAGGCAGATAGTGGTAGGAGGGAGATCTCCTTCAGTGGCATGCATAGAGAGTTAAGTAATTATGAGGTCAAAGGGGATACAAAGCCTTCCTTCAAGGATAGGCAACATTGGTTGAG
>SNQJ01S0004159.1:310147-325905 GCA_010110895.2 Picea sitchensis | reverse complement strand
CAAGCTGGGTATCAAAGACTCTGAACGACATTTGGTTATGAAATACCGTGGGGCTCTACACAAATACATCCAAACTGAAATGGATTTTCTGGACATCTCATCACTCGGTGTTGCTTATCGATATGTTGTTAAAATCGAGCAGAAATTTAAGCACTAGAACAAATGGGAGTTCGGGTATGCAAACCTGCAACAACCAAAGTATGAAAAAGATGGCCCTAACAAACAGTCTCCCGAAAACCAATCCAAGCCACAAGAAAAGAAGGGTCACAGGAAGACAAAGAAGGACACCGAAAAATGGTGTGATTTCCACAAAATCCCCTGGCACAACACCGATGAATGTCGCTCAAAATAGTCATTGGTGGCTGAGATCAAAGACAAGGAGTCGAACCTTTATTTAGAATCTGATTCTAAAAATACTGGTAAAAGACAGATCATCGATGCAGACCCCATTGTTATTGTCGTGACTATGACAATTCAACCAGAAGAACCAACATATCCAAAAGAGGGGGAGTGCATTTTTCATTCATAGATGTGGGTGAATGGGACCCCACTGCATTTTATTGTTGATAGCGGAAGCTAGAAGAACCTCATCTCAGTAGAGGTCGTCAAACAGTTTGGATTGTCGACAACACCACACTCGCAACCATACAACATCGGGTGGCTCCGCCAAGGATGAGATATTTGTGTCAGCCAGCAGTGTCGATTTTCATATGGCATCCACCCCTTCAAGGATGAGGTATTATGTGATGTTTCCCCACCGGATTTCTGTGATGTTCTCTTGGGCCAGCCATATATGTGGAGACGCCATGTTGTTTATGAGTCTCGACCCCGCAGTGTCATTGTTTCTATAGGGGTTCATCTCTACAGAATACCAGAGGTAGTTTCGACTATTGTTCCACCTAAACAGTGCCGCAACGTAGTATCTCATACTCCAAAATTTTGCTTCTTCACAATCTGTTCAAAAGGGGAACATAAGGACACTACAACCACTACACCATCGCCTCAAGCACCTTCTATCCAACAAAAGAAGGTCGACAAGGTTGCAGCAAAGCACAAAGATTCCCTATGCACACCATCCTCTCGTGTAGCTTGACTTTTTGAACAGCCTCAACCTCAACAGGTTCATGACAAACTTCCACAAACTGAGCAGCGCAAGGCAAGCAGCTCACCAAGATTCAGATTCAACAAATGTTTTTCCCTCTCCCCTGGGCACTTAATGCAATGGAGACCGTTTCTTCCTAAGGAGGGAGGATTGATCCAAGTGGATATCAGTGGCCACCCACCTTTTCCAACTGGCTCAAAACAGTTTTCTTGAAATTTTGGTAATTTACTATTTTTAGTAGTTTTTAACTTATGGGGCCATTTTAAGGCCCTAAACGACATTTTTTGGAAAATAGGGAGAAATATGAAAATCCCTTCGATATTTCCCCCAAAATGAATCTCCTCGACGATACCTTTCCAACGGGCTATCATGCGCTTAAAACAGAGATCGTATGCAAAAGTTACGACCCCAGAAAGTTCATGTACTAACTTACCCAAATGGGGCCCACATGACTTTTGGCACTTCATCTCCTAGGGTTAGGTTTTTAGATGTCTAGGGTTTTTGGAATTCCTATTTATTGTAAAAATTCCTTCAGAGCCTCATTGTAATCATCTTCTTGCAAATGTGAGTAGCCGTCACATCTCTTCTCAGAGATAAGTTGTCACCATTCTAGCGAGTCTTTCACTCTTTATTTTTACAGTCTTTGTACATTTCTTTCAATAACATAAATCATGCATTACTGTATATATGTGTTTATGGTTTCATATCTGATACATTTACGTTATATTAATGAATATCTGTGATATCTCTGTGCATTTTTTTACTATATCTCCCCTCTCATTTCATGCCGAAAATAATCTAGATCACAGTGGCAAATTTGTACACAATGCTTAGTTATCGCCACCCCTCCTTGGTCACCATATTTCCACCTATCAAAGTCTTGAATGACTTATCCAAATCCATCCTCTCGTTATCATATACATGACAATGTATAAGAGGTGTTATGAGGGTCTAGGTGGAAATAGACAAATGTAGTTGATGGTAAAATTCTAGGGGTGAGGGGATGTTCCTTTGTCTATTACATTTGTTTATTGATCCCTTACTTCTTTCAGTGACCTATTGTGTTTTTATGGAGAATGCAACCTCATATGATTGTCCCAATAGCATATGTGAAGGCCATGATTTATTAGAGTTCCATGTCCATCATGAAGTCTTTAATGGGTTGCTATACTCCAAAATCCATTTTATCAATAATCCTTTGGCTCGTTATTTGTTGGTATAGGTATCAACATCCATTGAGTTAGATGTTTTATCTTTGAATCTAAATAATTATTAAGCTTGAGATGAGAATTTTATGAGGACATGGTTGACTATATTTGACACTCTAGCACTGAACTCCACCTCCTTCCTACTCTCATATAGATATTTTATTACTTGTTTGTCAAGACTTTCCAATTCTAGGTAGTATTGTAGGTGGTGTCTAAGTTTAGGAGTGTCATCAAAACCCCAAACGTTTATTTTGATGGATATCATGGTAGAATTTATTCTATCCTCATCTAGGTCTTCTATGTATTTGTTCTTGCGAGTATCTCTCTCTTCAACCAATGTTGTTTCCTACTTCTCCTCTTGCCACTTCTTTTGGGATTCTTCCAATTTTTTTCCCCTACTTTTTTAAGTACTCTATCCTCTTGTTAGCCAAGCTTTGGGCACTATTGACTTGCAACAAACTATCCTGATGTTTTTTTTTTTTCCACTTCTCCAATTCTTCGAGGAGTTTCTTGACTCTATGTGGGAGTTGCACCTCGACGTTGTCTACCATCTCGAAGATCCCAGCATTGGAAGTGATGTCTCTATTCATTTTGAATTGTGTGACATCATATTGTAGGTTCTTGATCCTTTTGTTGGCATCATCTAGCTACAAGGACAACTATGTTTCTTTTCATTTCTTAGCTTCCAAAATTATTATGATTTCCTCTTAGGTTTGGAATATTTCATTATGGATAACATTTTTATTTCGTAGGAAATTCAGTTCATAAATCAATTTCTTCCTTTCCTCCACCATCTATAGATTCATAGAGAATAACAAGGTTGCTTTAATACTTTCTAAAGCCTTAATCCTGACATCCTTCTCCTTAAGGTAGGAGACAAATTTAGTATCTACCTGTGAAGTCTTCCATAAGGAGACAAATATGTTATGTAGCTACTCTTTTTTCATATCTAGGGACTTCACTTTGGTAGTCAAGAAGTGATTTTGGGTGATTGTAGATTCAAAATTCTTCTTGAAAGCCTCACTTAAATGGGAAAACATGACATATTTTTTGTCCACCACAATGTTAGAGTTATTTTCCATCAAAATATTATCCTTAGGAGGCATGTCAATAATTTCAAACTTGACCTGGGTGGCCCTCCAGTCTCAGGGGCCAATTTTTTATTATGGATTTTGGACCATGAATTTTAAGGTGGTTATAGTGTATTATCCTGTCTCATCATTATAAATTGGAATGAGTCTAGGCTATAGCATGGAATCATAAGATACTAGGGAAGCTATAACATCATTGTTGACCCTTGTCCTTGATTTTTCCTCCCTCGCTATCTCAAGGGGGTCACAATGATCCAAAGGATAAATAATGTCAAACCATGAGGGCCATTGACTAGTCCTGTGTGATAGCATTGGGTCTACTAGGTACCCCTCTTGGTATAGTTAGAGAAAGAATGCGAGAAAAATTGGAAAGGGAAGGGGAAATTGGGGTAGAAGGGTGAGGTCCCCCAATTTTCTAAGGTGCACTAGATTTAAACACATTTATTTCAGCCTCACTTTCTATTTATCCTACCAACCATTCTATTCTTTCCTTATTCTTCTTAGCATTTTCTTTCTCTTTCCCATTCTCTATGTTTTCTCTTCTTGTCATGGTAATCTCATTTGTATCCTTTTCTTCTTCGGACTTACTTTTTGTTCTAACCTTTTGTCTCCATCTATGTTTTCCTTTTCTCTTCAACTTCTTGGTGGTGGTTTTTTCTGTGGTCTTCCTCTCTTCCTCTACCTTTTTTATTTTATTTTACTTCTTTGGCCTCTATCTCTGCTTGCTGTTAATTCCCCCCCACCTTCCACCATATTTTCCCCTTCTATTTTATATGCAAAATCTTGTTGGCTTTCTTATTATGTGCTCTATTGTTGTTTTTGTTGAGGAGAAGTGGGTGGAGTGGGCTTCCCCCTTTCCATTCATGGGAGCATTAGGATCAACTCCCAACCCCATGTATTTGGGTCTCTCCTCAATGATAAAGGGCTCGATCATACCTTGCTCGCCTTCTCCCAACCCTCCAATTCCTTTGAATCCCATATACTTTAGTATGGCCTTTTCATACTTTGGGTCTTCTTCTTGGGTGGTTGTAGTGGTTCATTTAGCAAAAACCCCTCTCCTTACTCTTCCCTTTGTAAATACCATGTTATGGGAACTATCTCTCCCATTTATTCTATGTGTTCCTCTTCCCCATCATAATCATCCTCATATTATTCCTCATATCTTGGGGCATCATCATACAGTTGGGAGAATGTCTTATTCTCAGGCATTTATCCATAAGGGACTTTCTTAGCACTGAGGTGTAATCTTATTCTCCACCATGCCCCCATTCTTTTCTTGCTAAAATTGTCTTCTAGAACTTCCTTCTCACCTTTGACAAAGTGGTAAATTTCATATCTTCTTTGGAGACGAAACCATCCTTGGACCTTTAGAAAGTTTAGTATGCTAGTATTTATGTATTGTTGGGTTGGGTATGAAGAAAGGATTCAACTGTGGCCATGGAAATATTTTCATTAGCCTCCAAGATGTCCTTTATCTCCAACCAAAAGTGCTTATTAGAAAACTTCTCCTCCAAGGGCCTCTTTTGATGATAATCGGGCCTTGGAAAAAGAAAATCCCTTCTCTGCTACCATGGTGAAATGAATATCATATTTCCAAGGCGTATCTAGAGGGAATCCTAATTTCTCTAGGATCTGGGTAGCTTGCTCACCACCTTTTTTGTCTAAGAATGCATAACCACACATGACAGTGGGATAGTTCATATGAATTTTCTCTTTGGAATTTAGGAAATGAATTTCATCAACTTCCATCAACTACCTAACATACTCCAATGTAAATATTCTTGGAGTAAAGAGTTTAGGAAGCTTGTAGGGGTAGACTAAATCCAATACATTTTGATTACTGTGAAATCTTCCCCCAAAAACCAATCACCCTTCTCGTGGTAATAATTTAATTATAGGTAAGGCCTAATCTCATCAAGAGTTCTTTTGGTATATTTCCCTACGATGAATATGAAGGTAGTGAACATGAATTCATTGATAAATTTAAATATGGAAGAGTCATTTTCACCTTTCTTAACCCATGGTATCCAATCAATGCACCTAGTGTGTTGGAAATGTTTGATTTTTTATAGTCCTAGGTGAGATAAAGTGTGGATTTGATAGAATATGAATAGGTATACCAAATATGAGGGGTAGCGGAACATTTGATCAGTCTTGAAATTGACCAATAGCCATATGATGTTAATGGTTATGCTCTCTACATATTTGAATGAGGGGGTCAGGAAACCATGGAATATATAAACTATGACCATCGTGGTTTCATGTACCAGAGTGTCATCATCCCTTCCCATGATCAAGGTGAATAAAGAAATGGAATTTTGGACCCACCCAACAAAATTTATTTGTCCTAAAAGGGGAAGGAGGGATTTGAGTAACACTTTGATTGTGTAATAGTATGTGGAATATGGTTGCCTTCTACTCATATGGACTACCATATATCTATTTCTTTGTACTTGTCAAGATATTATGGTGATTCCCACAAAGGTTCCCATCATGGTGGAAATGGATCGAGAAATAACTCAAAAAATATTTGTATGGCCATCCATAGACATGACAAGTGACACTACTGCATTTGGGTCAAATTCCGACATTTTATTTGCGGGGTTATGGACAAAATTGTCCATATTGTCTTGCCTTCTACTCATATGGACTACCATATATCTATTTCTTTGTACTTGTCAAGATATTATGGTGATTCCCACAAAGGTTCCCATCATGGTGGAAATTGATTGAGAAATAACTCAAAGAGGCCATTTGTGCGGCCATCCATATAGACATGACAAGTGACATTACCGTATTTGGGTCAATTCGACATTTTATTTGCTGGGTTATGGACAAAATTGTCCATATTGTCGCTAAATAGAGGAAATTTATAAAAAATCATATGTTCGGGATAACGTCAGGTCTTGCTGTTAATGCTGACGCTCTCTTGCCACGTTAACGCCGCTCTTGCCACATTTGTGAAGATTGATAGACGTTAATGTCGTTCTTGCCACGTTTTTCACTAGAACGTCGCTCTTGCCACGCTTGTGAAAATGTATGTCACAATTACAACGTGACGCTTTTGTGAAGATATATGTTGCAATTTTGATGTTTTGGAAACTAGGTTTTTTCCCTCCAATGGTCACCTTAGTATGTTCACCAAGTCAAAATAATTAATGGTCACTTTGTGACTTTTTTACTCTAATTAAGTGTATATAAAAATCTATAAATATGTTGTATTTAATGTGATGTTGCAACAAGTTTGCTATAATAACGATGTTTCAAAAGGGTTGGGATGTAAATTCCAACACCTCCTCAATTACAACTGACCTCCTTCATGTTTCATCACCATTTATATGAAGTGATACTTATTATTAGTGCCAGGTATATAATCAACGCCATAATTTTTAGAAGAGTTCAAACTACTAGAATAAAAAACAATGCTCTCATCTTTTCTTGTTTTATGAAAAGCAAGTCTCTTTCTGAAAGAGGTCTCCTTCTCATTAGAAATAGGAACCTTCTACTCAAGGCTCTTTTGATTTCTAATCTTTGTTTATATCCACGGTCCCTTTCATGCATTTCCTCTTTTTTTGTCCTTTCCTGTCTACTTTGTCTTCTTAAGTGTTCTTCTTATCACTTTAATTTGGATCCTATCAATGAAGGTTGCCTCCTTTATTTTGGGATGTGATAAATGGGGTTCCTCCTTATGCCTAAAACCATATGGATCTCCTTGTCTAGATTGAAGCCTTCAATATTTTGAACATGTTCCTTTTTTTCCTTGCCCTAGCAAGATCCTATAACTTTATGAACAATAACTTGGGAGAATGTCTCTACAATGGGGGTCTTTGTATACCTTTTCTTTATCTTGCTCTCCATGTGTTTTCATAGGCTCTCAAATGGTATTTTCATTTGTATTCTTATATCATCTCCGATTTGTTCCTAATCTTATCAGAACCGTCAATAACTTTAACTTCTTGAATACTCCCTTTTGTTTCGTCCATTGATCTGGGTCGCTCGAATACATATTTTCCATAGGACCATTGCTTCCTACCCTATGAATCATCATCGACCTCTACTCGTCATTTGTGATCTTGTGTTCTATCTAAATCCCATTACAATTTTTATGTTTCAAATATTTCCATCTAGGATTTCATCCCTTGCATCATGTGTATCATGACTATATATGTAACACCACATTTTTCTGGAAATGTTGAAATATAATTATCTATTGTGTCCCCAAGCTCCACATGTGACAAACTTGAATGATTTCCTCCCTATGGAAAGGGTAACAATATAATAATTGTCCCGGTTTGTCCTCATAAGACATTTCGATCATGTTTCAATTCTAGATACTAGTGCCATCACTTGAAATATTTTTAAAGTATTTTGGTTCTTTTTTATTGTTTGGGCATAGTCCTTAGTTCTTTGGGTTATGCATATTTTCATTCATGAATGTTCATCAGTGTCGCATGTTCAAAAAAGGTTGAACTTGTTCAAGTCTTTTGGATTCTTATCACTATTTTTATTTATTCATATTATCTTGTTATTTCCCTTCCTAACCATTTTAGGTTCATGGCACTTAGCTCAAATAGTTTGTTATGGGCGCATTTTTTTTTTTTCCTTATATTGTGTTAATGGCTATTTTCCATCTTATATCTTGAGGGCTATATCATGGGCTTCTCGATATGACTTAGGTTGGTTTCCTTGAATGTGTGATTAGATGTTATGCCAAAGACCTAGGATGAACCAATTGATTTCCATGAGCTTTGAGAATTGATACTTGAAAGTTTTCCAAATATATCCTTCAACTAGGAACCATAATTTGGATGGTTTCCCTCACAATAGTCTAGTTCCTCTAAGCTTAGAAAAAGCTAAGGGTTTGTCATTGAGATATATGTAGACTTCCCAAAATTGGTGGACCACTTCATCCAAATTATTAATAATAGTTTCATTATCCTTTAATACCCAAGAGCATGATATTCCACATAGTGACTTTGAATTTTGCCCATTTTATAGAGGGGCCAATTTTATAGTAAGCAAACATCTAGGAATAGCAGAACCGTCTTAAAGCCTATGAGATGTTATTTTACTTTGGAAGTCTAAAAAAGAAGAGTCCTCTAGTTGCAACCCCGAATCAATGGGTGAGCAATGTGTGAATAGTGGGGAAATGAATTTCCAATAGAAATGCATGCCTCCTAAGAAACTCTTCAGATCTATGGTGCTAGTGGGAATGGACCTCGGCTCCTTCAAATCCTAGACTTTTGTAGGATCTACTTGAAGTCTGGTCTCATCGATCACAATAGAATTTTGTCCAAAGAATGGATTCATCATTTAGGCCTACAACCTGTCCTAGCAAAAGAGGCCCAAAATTGTGCTAACATGTTGAAATATATTTGAACCAGTTTTGCTTAAAACCAAAATGTCATCTAAGTAAACTAACACAAATTTACTTCAGATGTAGCTGGAAGATGTCAATGATGATACTCATGAAAGTGGCACGCTTACAGCCAAAATGCATAAATTCAACTATCTATAGAGACCAACCTTGGTATTGAAAGTTGTCTTCCCAACATTTGTATGTTCCATCCAAACTTCATGATATTCTGAAGTGAGATCAAGCTTGGTGAAGTACATGGCCCCTTGAACAAATCAAGGTCATTAATGCGGGAAACTAGGAAATAATTCTGCATAGTGACCTCGTTTTGGGCAAGCTTTATAATATATGCAAAGTGGCCACTCTAATTGCTCCTTCTTAGTTACTACCAAGGTAGAATATCCACGTGAGGATGTGTTGATGTTTTGTTAGTCATAGGAGGTATTCTTCCTAGACAACTTTTCTTAGAGAAGACCTGCAAGAAGTCAAAGGAAGACCAAATGAATAGTCAAGAACACCCGTAAGTAATAAAGGGAAAGTAGGAAGACCACAAAAGAGAAGTCGGCCCACGTAAATAATAAAGTAAATTTGAAGACCCAAAATAAGAAGTTGGCCCCATGCCCAAATTAGTATAAACACAAGTATGGGTAAGTCTTACTAGCACCACACGCTTCTTCAAGTAGCAGCAACTCCATTCACATCGTATTGAAGTGCAATCCACACATAAATCACTTGTTGCCAGTTAGCAACCCATGTGCACCCCCAAAATGACCTAAAAATAAATAAAATTCCAAATTGCATGGGCCACTTGCTATAAATCAAGGTACAGCTCCATTAATTTATGCAACCCATATTTTTTGCTCCAACAGATGGAACCACTCTTTGAACATATAAATAAGAGATTGTGGTTGGGAGGGACACACCCTATGCTAGAGAAAATTGGCTAGACCTTTGTTAAGATTCCTTTTCCATAAGTTTTCTCATTGTGTAGGACCAAACTTGGTTCTACAAGTCTAGTAGATTTTAAGTGAGGTGTTTTGAGCCACCTTTTGTATCACTCACCAAAGTAAAACTTATGTCCTTCTTGAGAGAGAGTTTTGAATCAAGTGGTTGAGGATAGAGGAACTCAAACTTGGGCTGAGGTATGTCTTTTGATATGATCAAGTATATTATCTCTTGTTGCTCACTTCTGAATCATTTATATATAGATATCTCTGCTCTTCCACTCCCCACAATTCCTTGAGCCATTTTGATTATATGCATTACATTAGAATGTTAGGAACTATGGCTAGACTACTAACCTAAACTAGGGTTCTGTTCTATAACTATTCTATAATTATTATTATAAATGTTAATTGGAAAATGAGGGAAGGTATTATTTGGTCGATTGTGTGTAGGTGTAATGCGATTTGGTGCTAGAATTTTGTTAACTAAATTGCTCATGGAGATCAAGCCCATATGCTAGTTACAATGTATTCTTTTCTCTCATTTTCATGGCATTTCAAGCATTAAACATTAAACCCTAGCAAAAGATAGACTACATATCGGGAAAGCCTTTGTCGGCTGAGACTCAACCCCAATTCTCCTCACCAAGATCATAACCTATCATAGCAAAAATCCATAAAATGGAATTTGAGACTCCACTTTGGAGAATTATTTGAATTCTTCTATCTGGGTTGGAATTTTCAATTTCATATAGGTTTAGCTTGTAGATTCTATTGACCTTAGTGGTTTGTCTCTTAGTAAAGTTATGCACATAAAGTAAATTGTTGTTCATGCTTGCACTTTTAATTTTTCTCCCCTTCTTTTTATGTGCACGTGGTCTACAATGTTGTTAGTCGTGCATAGTATGTGGGTTAAACTTAACAACCAACACACTTTGGTGTATGCTAGCATGCACGGTAGCATGGTATGTTCTTGAAATTTGAGTACATGCCTATGTAATTGAAAATTCCTGCCTATTAAACTGTAGATCTAATGTTTAGTGTTTCCTTTAAAAATGAGAGTATTCTCACGTGCTTTGAGACCTAGTATAGTCAAGTTAATCGGTGTCATTTTAGTTTTATTGTTTATAAGTTTCACATTCGAAAAAAATGGGTTAATTGGTGGAATTGCATTTCCAAGTTAGTTGTTATTCTTTTACAACATTTTTAGGAATTGGAAGAGTTGCATTGCATCAAGAAGGAAATTATATTTCTTTGCATCTTTAATTTGGTGTAGTTGCAAGTCTGCTAATCTATCCAAATAAAAGTGCGGGCGTGTATGTATCTTGCAATTTTGTTATCAGTCGAGTGATCCTGAGTCATTGAAACATCCATATGCATAATGCCATAGTCATTGGGTTCCAAACCGATGCCATTTTGAATTCATGTGTACATATGGCCCCTATATGGTTGAGACCTCAACCATATAGGGAGTTAGCTCATACATGTATGTCATATTGAATTTGTCCTCCACTATTAATTTGTTTTTCAAGATAAATAATCACCTTTTCACCATATGCTTCCATAGAATTGTGAGTTTTACTTTTGTGTACTTCATCTACCCATCGACCCAATCCATAGGTCAGTAAGAGCTAGGGATACCCCTTTAGTGTTAGCATGAACCAACCCTAAGCAAGAGAAATGAACTTCAAGGTGACAATGGGCATTGTGTATAGAGTTGTACCGTCGTGGGCTCTTGTTTCTATTTGACATCACTGCCCATGGCAGACACTAGTCTTTTGATCCCTCCATAGAATTGCTAGCTCTGCCTTTGTGTACTTCATTATGTCCTGCTGGACCCAATCCATAGGTCATAGGCGGAGATAGGGATACCCCCCTAGTTTTAGCATGAACCAACTCGAAGCCAGAGGCATGAACATTGAGGTGACAATGGGTTTTGTGTCTAGAGCTAAGTCACCTAACACCAAGACACAAAGGACATGGGAATGATTGAAAGTATCCCATACGCATTAATTAATGCACTAATTCCAAATCAGGACACGAGGGACAAAAATATTAAAAAAAATCACCAAATAGACAAACATTGATAGTAGATATTGATTAGTGATACATCATGAACTTCAAAAGATACATCATACAATTCAATCAAACTCTAAACATCATACTCATATAACATACAAATAGACATACGGATACATGATACAAATTATACAATGATATGATACATGTAACATTAGAATTTAGAACCAATGTGAATGAACCATAAAATAGAACCATAAATACTAAATAGAAGTTTTCATATTTCTCATTAACTTTAGTATTTAAGTCATCAAAATAAACAAGCCATAGATGCTGAGGGAATTCCACTCCAAATACAAGAGAGTAGAATCTATATACAAAACATGTAGCAATATCATATCTCATAGATATTAGAATCACTATCAGTGTCAATATTCTTCTTCCATGTCATAATCATCAAAATCAGCATCACTGCCACTGCTCGCTCCTCGCTCCTCTATACTCTATATCCAATCCAATTTGTATATCTGCTGGTTTGGAGGATGACTCATCAAGAGGCTTCTCATTGTCCTCATCAAAAGTGGCCAGCTCTAACACTAGTTCAAAATTCAAATGAACAACTAAAATCACAAAACAAAACCCTTTATCTCCGCGGGATGCTTTACATGTAAGCACGGTTCCAGTAACCGGATACACATCCTCGTAGCTACGCCCCATACGCGCGGTTTGTGACATGTCCTGCACCATGACTACATCTTGGATCACATGTATGGATACTGACTGTGAGTAATGTCTCTCATTACGGGATGATCATGATACGTATTAATTCTACTTTGACGCAGGTCAAGTGAATTAGGTCTAGAGTTGCACTGAGTGTCCACTGACTACTACAGTGCACGCTTGGATGTAAACAAAATTGGAGAACTTGCCAAAGACAAGGCTAAGTCCTGAAATCGTGAGGATCTTCAACAACTTTGAAGAGTTATATATGTTAAAGATCTTTTGGCTCATCTGGTAACTCCAATGAGGATTGAGTTGTCCTTCTTTCATTGTCAAAGTTTCTCACTGGTGACATCAAAGAGAATAAGTACCTTTCAACACTCTTTTTGTGACTCCATAATAAAGGTATGATTTAATTTCTATATTGTTACTATTGGTAGCTGAAATGTTGAAAAATGAGTTTCGAAAAGTTATTGGCTAGGAGTTACATCCCTTTAAATTTCATTACTATTCACGGATATCCAAATCTGCTTCCTGTTACCTCAAAATGGCTAGATTTTTTCCCAAGACTTGATGGAAATGGTGATTCCGCAAAACAACACCTTGAGGATTTATATACCTTTGCAGAAAATTTTGAACTCAACATGAGGATATGCTACCACGAAGATTTCAAAGACCTCGCGGTGGGATGAGAATCCCAATACCATCATGGTTCGAGGAAGGAGGCATTGATTCAAAGCCGACATTTGAAACAATATTCATAAATTCTTGAGGAAAACCTGGAGAATATGAAGTTTCTTGGTAGAAAAGGAACAACACAACCATAAATTAGAATGGATGGATGATCATAGTGAGGAATTAAGTGATGCTGAAGTCCCCAACATTAGAGTTCATGGTGTGCAGGCAGAAGATGTTATGATTATGACTTGTTCTCATGTACTAGTTGGGCATAACGTTGAAGGTGAATCAAAGCTTGAAGAACAAGATGAAGCCTAGCTTCAAGAAGAAGATATTTATCTATTCATCAACAACGAACAACAATCTGTCAATGATGCAAATTGCTCAAAATATGTACTAGAATTGTTGAGTGAATGTATGCCTCCTGTTCTGCATCATTTATGACAACAATCTATTCAAAGACCATCCTTATGAAGAAATTGTTGTCATAAATGATGATGAAATTTGAACTTAAATGAAATGGAGATGCAACCTCCCACTTGGATTGAGAGTGAAAAGAGAGATAGCATGGATGTTGAAGTGACTAAAGCTAAAGTGTGCAATGAAGGTTGCAAATAAGTTCGGCTTCTTCGCTGGTTTAAATTTAATTTTGAAGAAAATGTTAACGAAGCATGAAGAAATTTCCATGTATGCTGTCACTAGTTGACACCTATATGACTTACTCCTTCCTTTGGGCTTTGGAAATGACTATTAGGTTTCGATATTGTATTTTGCTCTTTTAAATACCCACAAAGGTGGCAATGTGACGCCTTTCACTTCTTCCCGTCGCGACGCTTTACCCAAGACGCCTCTCTTTCCACCTCCAATATTATCGCTCCCATAGAAACCACGGGAGCTAGTAACCTCGTGGCTTTTCATCGCTATTGCCACTGATGGACGCTGCCGTTTTTGCGACGCTCAAGAGTGCTTCCGCCTCCCATAGCAACTACGCCGAGCTAATACCTGCCCATCGGTCTTGCCACCTTCAAAACGACTCTTGCCACCTTTGAAATGTCTCTCTCTTGCCACCTTTGAAATTTCTTTGCCACGCTTGAAATGCTCCGTCTTTACACCTTTAAAGCCGCTCTCTGCCATCGCCCCAAACGCCCACCTGCCACGCTTGGTACCGTCCACTTCCGCTGACGCTTGAAACGCCGGTTCCTTCCACGCTTGTTCGCCTCTCTGTCACATTTGAAATACCCTTCTGCCACATTTGCAACGCCGGGCCCTGCCATCGCTTAGAACGCCCCCGCTTATCGTTTGAAATGTCAGTTCTTCCACGCTTGAAACGCTCTTTGCCACGCTTGAACGTCGGCTCCACACGCCGGCAACGCCTCTCTGCCATCGCCCGCCTTGCCACGCTTAACGCCTCTTGCCACGGCTTTTGGTACTGTCTCTCTTGCCACTTTTCTGGTACGCGACATAGACGAAAACTAGTCGCCGAAAACGGCGACTCATGTGAAATGACGAGGGGGTCCAAGGTTTCATCGGTTCAAATAGAAAGTGGCAATTAAGGCCGAACGCGCCGCCGAATTCCAATCTAAAGCGTCGTCGAAATTTGACCCAAATGCAGTAGTGTGAGATGGGCGGGTTATAGTGCGAAATGTGGAGTTCCACAAATTTAGGGAATGGGTAGGTGCATTTGACTACATGTTACACTAGCATAGAGGCCCAATAGGGCATCCCCTTCACTCCTTTCACAATGCGTTCATAGGCGGCCCTAATCAATTGGTAAGGGGTGGAGGAACTGAGAGTTGGGGTGGCTACTTTGTTGAATTCATCTATGAAGGGTGGTGACTTCAAGGAAGACACGTTTCTCATGTCTGAATGACAACTAATTGAGTGGGAGAAGGATTCCCCATAGGAGGCTTTGGAAGCTTCAAACATGGTGAATTATATAAATATTACATAGTTATTGAAGTTAAAGAGAGGTCTTTCTATGAAATAAGCTCACTTGATAAACACTAGTTCTTGTTATTTCTTAGAAAGGTGGCAGGATTTGAACTTCGTTCAAAAACGTCGATAGGATATTATTTTCTTTTTTATGTTTCCAACTTTATAATTGATGGGAGGGTGTCATGTGTGTTAATGTTTAAGCCATTATTATAGATGTTTTCATTTCATTAGATAACAATAGAATAATCCAAGATCATTGAGAAATACACAATCACAAGAGACACAACATTTATCCCGGGAAACCCTCTGGGGGAATAAAACCCATCAAAACTTCCTTAATATAGATAACCAATACAATGTCAAGAGATCTATTATGCTAATACAAAAATTCCTCTCCTAGATATGTGCCACTCTCTCTCTCCTTCTTCTCCGATAGCAGATCTAAACTTGTCTCTCAGAATGAGCAAGTGAGTTGTATCTAAGTGAGGCGCTAGCCTCCTTTATTTATACAAGTTTGTCACGTGTGAAGTGTCTCTTCACTGGCAGGTTCGACTTCTCAAACTGGGTGGGTAAACCCACCTTTATTATATTTCTGGGCTTCTTTAATATCTGTTGGGGCTGACTTCTTATTCTGCCTATTACAATTGTCTTTTGACCAATCCGCAAAAGGGGATTTGGTCCTATTACAATAACCAACATGATCAA
>SNQJ01S0004159.1:291358-304313 GCA_010110895.2 Picea sitchensis | reverse complement strand
TAATGCAATATTGACCATTTGAGACATGTTTAACCTTTAGGGATCCTGATAGGTTTGTCTCCCTATGATGTGATATTGGGCACATGTCTTATGGAATAATATGAATCCTAGCCATTCACAAAGCTTGAACATTTTTTATTTTCCAATCAAACCCTTCTTCGTGATGCTACATAGATTGTAGATCATTTTTTGTGAGGTTGGGATCCACCGTTCATGACAGTTGCAACATTTTCAAACCCCAATGGAATCGTCGTTTGTGACACAATGAGCCCTTAATATTCTTTAGTGGGGAAAATCCAAACCATTTGCAACACTTCTTAACTTTTCACTCCCCAATGGACCTGTCACCATGTGATGAATTGTCCGTCAAATATTTGAAAGAGTGGTACAAATCCTATTGTTTGAGACATTTTATAATCCGTCAACCCTCAATTAGAGTTTCCAACACACAAACAATACAACTATATATGTCATCGTATATATATAACTATATTTTGTGTGTTCTTGAAATTAAACGTAAGTGAGAATATATATGTGAGTGTGTGATTCAGAAAACAAACACACGTGCATATATAGATATCCCTATATATGCTTCACATATTATGTATGTGTATTCATCCCTTAAGGCATTGGTTAACCTAAATGTACAGGTGGGTGTGCTTGAAATTAAATGTATGTGAGAATATATATGTGTATGTGTGTGATTTAAAAAACACACATGCATATATACATAGCCATATATATGCTTCACATAATATGTATGTGTATGCATCCATTTAAATACAACACATATCAATTTAAATTTCTTTCCATTTGTTTCCATACCACAATGAAAAGAGGCCAAGGGTTCCATGGTCTACTCGCTTGATGTTATAAGGGTTTAAGGATCGTCCAGAGTAGATTGTGGCTTGACAGATAGGGTCGATGGAAGGTTTCCAAGAGTCAAGGCATGGTCGAGAATCGAATACTATAAAAGAAGGTTTGGGAAACGTTTCAAGACTATTTTAGAGGAGGATTGGTAGTCTAGAGGGTCAAGATTTGAGTTAGAAGCAAAGGTCGTGACTCGCCCTTTTCTTTGCTCACAACTTTGTTATTTTCTTGCATGGTTTGAGGCTTGTCTTTTGGGTTCTCTGGAGGTTTCTATGGCTCAAATAGTGGATGATTCCATACTACTTTCCCTTAGGGATATGGATTTGGGATCACAACGGACTAAGAGGAAAAGGGTATGGGGTCTTCATTTGGGATCACAACGGACTAAGAGGAAAAGGGTATGGGGTCTTCATGCTAGGGTTTTAATTTATAGTTTATAAATATGATGGCCAGGGGATAAGTATTTCGATGGCACATGATATCAATGTTATACACACTTTTTCTTTTGTAATCAAACTTAATGGGTTACCACTAACCTAAAATATATGATCCATGGCTAAATGCATATGTATATTTTTTGACAATATTGAATCGAACAGATGCAATCTCCCCTATTTCTTTTGCTAGTAGACATTAAATGTGAATTTCTCATTTTGTTAATGGAAAGAAACAAGCAATGAATCCATGTTGAACTACTATTTAGACAAGAAAAATAAAAATATAAATGCATCTTTATCTTTTGTTAAATTTTCTTTGAAAAGGTTAGGTTTTCAATTTCTGAAAGGGAAGGGTTTTCGTTAAGTAAATGCTCTCTTTTTTACATTGATGTTCACACCGTAATTATCAAAAATTTCACAATTTCTTGATGCCAGTTGATAGCATCCAAATTTAAGAAGGATAGGGGTTAATTATCCGAATGCACCATTGGGCCCATGGTTAATTTATTATAGTTTAAATATTTGATTCGGTTAATTTAATTCTATGAAATATTCAAATGGGTTGTAATTTAATGTAGCATTGAATAAACAAGTATCATGTTGTACTCCTAAGCAAAGAAAAATTTAAATAATTCTACCTCTAAGAAAAGCGATTAGAAATTGAGAAATTACTAACTCTACATTAAGGCAATCAAAGAAATAAATCAATACTTGCAACTATTTACCCTACTCCCAAACTAACCAACTAATCAATATTAAATAGAATTCAAAGGGAATCAAGAAAATAAACATAGTTAGCATGCAACATTCAGTTAGTTAATGCAATGTTAAGAAATCAGTATAATTCAATAAATGTCACCATTACTTTCAATCTCCACTCATGGGTACTTCATTATCTTGGGTTCCTAGTTCAATCATTATAAGCAATGAAACCATTGGTCCTTTCATCTCCCTTAAAGGCTCCTAGTTGAAGAATACGAGGGCTCTAATACCACTTTGTAATAGCCCAAAAGTGTGTTACTTAAATAACAACTTTTTTCCCTTTAATACTAAGACATGACTAAATAACCCAGAATTGAGTTAATAGAGTAATAAACACATCAAATGACTAAAATAAGGGAGGTGTGCCATGGTTAAACAATGCATTCAAAAATTTCACATTTAAATCACCACAATCCAACAATACTTAAAGATAACATAATTTAAACATGACATCATGTAACGATAGTCCTTAGCTTACTAAAGTTGGGAAATCACACCCAATGGTCAATTTCCCACCCAACCAATGCAACTAATTTMAGAAGTAGTTCCCTTGAGCAGGGATTAAGCTCAATGAGGTAAGTAAATCATGGTATGTAGAACTCTCTATAGATAACACACACAATTTCCATAGGATTACACAAATTAGACTCCCATCTAATCAACTTCAGTGTGGTAGAGAGKCTTATGATCTACAAYACCCCAAAAACCCCTCGAGCTAWGGTGTGTAKTKTTCTTACTACCACAACATCCCTTGGTGAACACATTTACTCTCGRCATTGGTGCCCTTCARTATGGGTCTTACTACCACCCTCACTCCTAGTGAACACAATCGCTATCARCAATGGCATCCCAAGGGACCAGAAATAAAACAAGTAGCTAGGAAAAATATGAGCTTTAGTACCCCATGAATAAGTAGTACACTCTTGGCCCCTTGGTCCCACTCAAGCCAAGTTGGAGCAACTAATAATCTACTCTACCAAGTACATAATAAATCATAGATTTCTTGCACAATTAGTAAAATCTTAAAACATTTTCTCCTAGGCTATCCAACCAACCCTCTCTAAGGTAGGAAGTTTTTTTTTAATCCTTCCCAAGTGTAACAACATTTCTTATATTTGGCTCTCAAGCTTCCCTATTTCCCTTACTAGCTCATGCAAGGTGAAATTGGGCTTATGAGTTAAATTACTAGTATCAGGAATAAAGTAAAAGTAAGTTACAATTCATTTTCCTTGGACCTTTTACCTCAATTAAATTTTGTGGTTATTTTCTCAAGTTTCCCCTTCCCTATTGTTTCCTAATCTCTAGGAAAAGGTGGTCTTATTTATTGATATATGAGCCATTTCCCTTGAGTGTGTTTCCTCGTCTTTCCTTCAATGTCTCAACCTGTATAGATTAGTCCGTCAAATAATACCAATGCACATGCAACATCATCATAATCCAAGAGCATCATAACAATATGCATGTTATTCAACAAGTGATATGAATATCCAACACATCATCACTGAGAGGGGTCTATTATACAAACTAGTCATGTTAAATCATCATCAAATAACATCAATATCATTGTTAAGTAAATTATCAACAAGGAACACCAATGCTCATCACAAGCCAAAAAAAAATCACATAGATATCTATATCTATCATAACCAATCATCCACAGAAGAAAGAAATGATAGGATGATGAGTTAAGAACACCACACCCTATAATTGATGCTCAATATGCTCAATATCCAAACTAAAATAATAACAAGTCGAACATCAGGGTGTTGCACCAACTCCTTAAGTCTCCTTCTCAATTTCTAAAATTCTTAATTGTATTGGTTCTCCTAGTTTCTCTAGTTTATCCTTCTTGGTGGTATTTATTTCTCTTACTCATGATTCTCTAACAATTACCAAAATAGAGTAAATTGATCTCCTTCATCTCTATCTCTCCATAAATAAAATTCCATTTGTGTAATCTCAAACTACTAGTCTCCAAATCACCCACTGTAATAAGGCAGAAATTGATTTTAGACGACTCCAACCTCCTCCCAGTAACCTGAACCTTGCTCGGATATCACTTAATGCATTGTAAAATACACTATTCAATTACATTGAAAAATACTAAATATTGTTTATTTTTCATTTAGATTCCTTTGGTCAATTTTGGATCGGGTTACAATACAAGGTGGCTTTCAATGTTTATCCAATCCAACACAAAGTCTATTACAAATTTTGTGTTCTCTTCAAGAGACTTATTCACCAAGCCTTCTCTAGTAAATAATGTTACAATGTATATCTTAAACTTGAAATAGATCCAACCGAAAAGCCCAACATAAATATAATTACATAGAGACAAAGGGGAATACGTCAATATATTTTGTGAAACTTGTTGATGTGATCAGAGGTTAGACATCCTTCAAGGACACTCATAAAAGTGTGATTTGCCACAAAAATTCTAACTTGTCTTGATCCTTTCCCTTTTCCTCCATTAATTCTATTCTTTCAATCTTCTCTGATTTTAGGAAACCATGGAATAGGTCAAGTATGGCCACCATGGCTTCATCTACCATAGAATCATCATCCCTTCCCATGATCAAGGTGAATAACGAAATGGAATTTTGGACCCACCTAGTAAAATTTCTTGGTCCTAAAAGGGGAAGGAGGGATTTAAGCAACACCCTGATTATGTAATAGTGTTTCAAGTATGGTTTCATTTTTTCTCATCTGGCATGCCCATGTACCTCTTTTGTTATACTTATTAGGATAATATGGTAATTCCCACAAAGGTTCCCATCATGGTGGAAATTGATTGAGAAATAACTCGTAAAATCCTTATATGGCCATCCATAGACATGACAAGTTAGATGAAGGGGTTATAGTGCGAAAATTAGAGTTCCACAAATTTAGGGAATGGGTAGGTGTATGGGACTACATGATACACTAGTGTAGAGGCCCAATATGGGTTCCCCTTCACTCATTGCACAATGTAGTTGTAGGTGGCCCCAATCAATTGGTAGGGGGTGGAGGAACTGAGTGGTGGGGTGGCTACTCTAATGAATTCATATATGAAGGATGGTGACTTCAAGGAAGACACATTTCTTATGTTTGTATGACGACCAATCTGGGAGGAGAAGGATTCCTTGGAGGAGTCTTTGGAAGCTTTATACATGGTGAATTATATAAATATTATAGAGTTATTGAAGTAAAACAAAGGTTTGGATATGAAATAAATTCACTCGGTAAACACCAATGCTTGCTCTTGCTTAAAAAGGTGGTAGGATTTGAACTTTGTTCAATAGCATTGATAGGTGATCCCATGTTTACTCATTTTTCCAAGTGTCCTCTTGCTTAAGTTGTGCATGAAAAATGAGGGAGGGAGGCGAAGTCCTTTGGATTTTAATTGATGAACAAGACTACGTGTGATCTTTAATTATGTAATCATGTTCCATAAATGGAAATTTAGTACTTTCACTAGTGTTTTTTATTTCACAGTGTGGCAAGTATCCGGTTATTATTGGTGAGAGAGATCAAATCCTTGGGTTCCAATCAAAATCTTGGCTTAGGTGGAGATGTTGGATTCTCCATGGGTGGATATTATTTTTGTTTTGGTGTTTCCAACTTTATCATTAAGGAGAGGATGTCCCGTAAAGGCCCATGGGATATTGCTCTGAGGTTCCAATGCAATCCTAACCATTTGTGACATGTCTAACTTGTAAGGATATCGATAGGCTCGTCTCCCAGTGATGTGATATTGAGAACGCGTCTTATGGAGCAATATGAATGCTATCCATTCACGAAGCTTGGCCCTTTTTGTATTTATCTATTGATCCCTTCTTCGTGATTCTATGCAAATTGTAGACCTTTTTAACAAGACCGAAATCCACCATTCATGGTAGTTGCAACATTCTCAACCCCCAATGGACTCATCTCTTGCGATGTAATGAACCCTTAATATTCTTTAGTGGGGAAAATCTAGATAATTTCCAACACTTCTTAACTTTTCACTCCCTAATGAACCTGCCACCCCACGATGAACTGCCATTCATAGATTTGAAAGAGTGGTCCAAATCCTATTGTTTATGACATTTTATAATTTGTTGACCCGTAATTAAAGTTTCCAACACACTATACTTATATATATGCCATGCCATATATATGGCATGGTATATATAGAACTATATTGTGTGTGCACTCAAAATTAAACGTATGTGAGAATATGTGTGTGATATCTCTCACACACATATATCCATATATATGCTTCACATATTATGTACATGTATGCATCCCCTAACCCATTGGTTAATATATATGTGTGTGTGTGTGTGTGTGTGTGTGTGTGTGTGCATATGCATAGATGTATATATATATAACCTTATACCAAGGTTTTTATGCCATTTCAATATAACACATATCAATTTGAATTACTTGTCATTTGCTTCCATACCAAAATGAAAAGAGGTTGGGGATTACATGGTCTAGTTGCTTGATGTTGTAAGGGTTTAAGGACCATCCAGTGTAGATTGTGGCTTGTCAAGCATGGTTGATGGAAGTGAGTAAAGTCATGGTCAAGGATCAATTGTTATAAAACAAGGGTTGGACAGTGTTTCAAGACTATTCTGGACAAGGTTTGGAAATTGAGAGGGTCAAGGTTTGAGCTAGATGCAAAGGTCACAACTCACCCTTTTTTTTTGCTCACAGCTTTGTTATTCTCTTGCATGGTTTGAATCTTGTATTTTGGGTTCTCTTGAGGTTTCTATTGATCCAAGAGGATCCCAGAATGCTCACAGAGGTCCAGGAAGATCTAGAACATCCACAGAGGTCCATAATGGTTTAGAAATACTCAAAATTCAAATGCTTYAGATCATATTGAAAACACCATAATTGCATAGATCTATGTGATAACTTTCCAATGACACAAATTTCACCTCAAACAGAGTTCGTATGCAAAAGTTATGAGCGGTCAAAGTTCCAATCAAAACTAGAAAAAAGATCAAAGGTCAAAGTACAAGAGAAAATAAAGGGAAAACATGTGTCACCACTGTAAGGGTGACACGTGCCACCTGATTGGAAATTGATTGGGAAAGGTACAACACAAATGGACAAATGGCAAATTGATAAGTGGTAGACAATTGGTTCAATCATATTATGACATGTGGCATTGGAGAGCCAATGAGAGGCTACCACGTGGCAACCTCTCATTGGCCTATTTGGTCTTGATAAGTGGTAGATAATTGGTTCAATCATATTATGACATGTGGCATTGGAGAGCCAATGAGAGGCTTCCATGAGGCTACCATATAGCAGCCTCTCATTGGCCTATTTGGTCATGCTTGTATAAAATGTTTGGGAATCAACGGAGTCGAACCCACAACCTCCCAAATATATAATAAAGTTATATCGCCAACACACCATATGTTGGATTTTAACATACGTATGGAAATTTAATTATTTAAGTTTACATTAAAGATTATTTGGGCAACTAAAGGGCCGAGAGCCTAAGCCCTTGACCCTAGCCTTATCCCTTGGCTTAAATTTTATACCATATAACCGCCATACATAGCACGGGGGGCCTAATGAATATACCAGTATGTATATCATTTGGTTTAAAAAACCATATCCAAAGATTTTCGCGGGAGTTATATTGCAACCACACTATATATATACAAAATAACAAAACTATAAGGGTCGCAGGGAATGGAACCCCTGACCTACTATACATATGCCAATGGACTTAACCAATCCGCCTAAAAAACGGTTTGGTTATGGAACCTGCCAAACTAAAGTTAATGTCGACCGGAATTTACGAGAATTGGTTAAGGGGCGCGCCCTGCTTAATGGTGTGCAACCCAACGCATTGTACACACATAATTAATGTAGATAATTGCCTTGTAATGTGTGTCGAAGGTACAAGTCATATGAGGTAACACCATGAAGTGTGTCAAGGGGTACCTTGATGGAATTTCAAGTATTTTGTATCAATTTTGCATGATTTTTCGCTAGAAATTGAATGGTGCACTCAATTTTTGCATTTGAGCAACATGTAAAAATGTCATTGTAAAACGTAAGCATTTGAGCATTAATATAAGAAGTCTCTATTGGAAGTGGACCCGGAGAGGTAGCCCAAATTGAGTGAACTCCGTTTTTTCCAACTTGTGTATGTGATTATATTATTGTTGTTCATTTCAAGTTCAATTGTTTGCAAGTCATTTATCATTAAAGTGGATTTTGTTAGATAAGTATTTCATATGTAATTTGCAAAACCATCAAGCGATCATTTTATTTTAAAGATCAAGTAGATGTTTATGTGTATTTAAAATTATCAACATCTTAGGATTTTTCAGATCAGCTATGGATCAATAGTGGATGGTTCCCTATTGATTTTCCTTAGGGATATGGATTTGGGCTCCCAACAATGTAAGAGGAAAAGGGTTTGGGGTCTTCATGCTAGGGTTATAACTTATGGTTTCTAAATATGGTGGCTAGGGGATATGGGTTATGATGGCACATGATAGCAATGTTATACTAAATTTTTTTTTGCAATCAAACTTAATGGGTCACCACCGACCTAAACTCTATGATCCATGGCTATATGCATATGTATATTTTTTGACAATGTTGAATCGAATAGATGCAATCTCCCCTAATTCTTTTGCAAATAGACATTAAATGTGAATTTATCATTATGTTAATGGAAAGAAACAAGAAATGAATGCATGTTGAACTCCTATTTGGACAAGAACAATAAAACAAAAATGTACATTTATCTTCTCTTAAGTTTGCTTTGACAAAGGTTAGTGTTTCAATTTCTGAAAGAGAAGAGTTTTTGCTAAGTAAATGCTCTATTTTTTACATTAACATTCATACCATAATTATCAATATTTTCACAGTTTATTGGTGTTAGCTGATAGTATCCAATTTTAAGAAGGAAAAGGGTTAATTATATGAATGCTCCATTGGACCTAGGGTTAATTTATTAGAGTTTAAATATTTGGTTTGGTTTATTTAATGCTATGCAAGATTCAAATGGGTTGTAATTTAGTGTAGCATTGAATAAATAGGTACCAATGTATACTCCTAAGCAAAGAAATAGATAAATAATTCCACCTTTGAGCAAATCAATTATCAATTGAGAAATTACTAACTCTACATTAAGGCAATAAAAGAAATAAATCAATACTTGTAACTATTTACTTTACTCCCAAACTAACCAACTAATAAGTATTAACTAGAATTCAAAGGCAATCAAGAAAATAAACACAATTAGCATGCAACAATCAATTAGTGAACGCAATGTTAAGAAGTTAGTATAATTCAATAAATGTCATCATTACTTTTAATATTCACTCATGAGTACTTCATTGTCTTGGGTTCATAGGCCAATCATTACAAGCAGTGAATTCATTAGTCCTTTCATCTTCACCAAAGGATCCTAGTTGAAGAATAGTGTGGCTATAATACCACTTTGTAATATCCCAAGAGGGTGTTAGCTTAATAACAATTCCCACCCCCTCCCCCTTAAGACTAAGACACAACTTGAATAACCTGGATTTGATTTAATAGAGTAAGAACCAGGAACAAGATCCAACAGAAACAGAGTTACATAGAACCGAAAGAGAATACATAGATATATTTTGTGAAATTCCTTGACGTGATCGGAGGTCGGACCTCCTCCAAGGACACACAGAAATGTGCGTTTTTTTTCCTTTTCCTTCGTTATTTCAATTCTTTCAACCTGCTCTCATTTCCAACTAAATAGAGGGAAAAAATTGCAATGTGTCATGAGTTCAAAACCTGCATCCTTTTTTAATGATTAAGTAGTATTTAACAATGTAAAGGCTCAATATTGAGCATGAAATCATCGGATTTAAGACTAAATTGCGGCCTCAAAACAAAACACATAAAAAAAAAATGATACGGGGTTTTTGAGCGAACCCTTCGTGCTCTTGCATCCGAGTTTATGAAGGAGTAGATTGACCTAAAAATCCGCAGTAGAGGGAGGCTTATCATTTTTCCTTTTCCAACCTTAAATCCAATGAAAAATAGAAAACACACACTTATTATCACTCTTTTGCATAAGGCGACGTCCTTTTTATGAAATCTACTTTATTTCTTATTAATTGAGAGGATGCTCTGAAATTTCAATCTCAAAGCCACGAGCAAGAAATCTAGAAATATCTCATGATGGAATTTCATTCCTCACATCTTCATGAGATTTTTCATGGGATACTTTTATAATCCTATAATCACTACATGGACAATTTTTTTCATTAATTACAAATATATCGGATATTTAGATCATGATTCTCTTATTAAACAGAGAAGAAGAGAACGATAGCCATGACCCTAATATTCAAGAAGCTGACATAGATTCTGGCGATATAGAAACTAACTATCGTAAGTATCACAAAGAAAGTGGTTAGCCTTCAAATGAGAAGAATTCTCAATCGCTCGTTGTTTCTGGAAGAAGTGTTTTACCCAAGATAAACCCTAATCCCGGGACATCACAACAAAGAAAAATACAGACTAATAATTCAAGGGCTGATGAAGAATGAAACCCTCCTCATGGAAACTTAGAGAACCCCCAAAAGTTAAAGATTAAGAGAAACCCTTTTCATGGAAACTTAGAGAACCCCAAAAGTTAAAGATTAAGAGAAAAAGAACTAATTCAGAGCAAGAGGGAGGAGAAACACATACACATGAACTTGATTTATTATTGGATAATATGGACCTGGATGTGGATATCGAGAAGAAGAACCTACTAGAGACAATGTACATCATATTTCTGCACTTATGGTCCAAGATGAGATATTTTTGATGAAGAGTTTTGTTGTACAAAATTCCTCGTTTGAAAGAGATTCTAAGAAATTGGTCTTTGAAAGAACCACCAAGAGTAAAAGTGGAAAGTTGTGGTCTACCATTGATACACGAAACATGTTGCCTTCTAGATTGTCTTTCATTCACAAAGTTACAATGGATACAATGGAATCTTCAATTTCAAATATGGAGGAAGAAAATGCTCAGTTGAAAGAGAAAATTAAGGAACTGAAAGCAACTCTCATGCCTCCACCTATTCTAGTTTCCCTCGTTGCCATGATTTGGCCCTAGAAATTTTTTCAAGAAACCCCAGAGTCAAGTGCTAGAGTTAAGGGAATTTCAAGCTTTATTATTGCTACTCGACATTTTTTTGAAGAGAACATAAAGAAAAGAATGTATTTGATTTTAGAGTTATGGGATTTATCCAAAAGCTTTGCTTCCATAGGCCTCAGAATTCAAAACACCAGAGAATATTTAAATATAGATCTCAAGAATGATGAAGGTTTTTATATAGATGGAGTTGCGATGTTTGCAGTAAAGGTTTTGGTAATGACGGAGCGAATGAGAAACCAAGAAGATCTACCTTCCCGAGCCGCAAAAAGCAACTAAAGGCCTGTTGGATTGAAAGAATCAATGTATTGAAGGGATTTTCAACTCAATAGATTGATTTGTCAAGAAGGAAGACATAAGCATACTCAACAATTCTTAATTTAGATATCATTGATACCACTATTGAAGTCTCGGATCCTAAGTTCATCTCAAATTCAATGCTCATTACTCGACAACAATTTGAAGAGAAAATTAAAGAATTTAAAAAGGGCATCAGCTGAAAAGTTTGATACTATGATTGAGTTCACACATGATGATATTGACAGCTGGCTTGTTTAGTATACCAATAGAAATCAAGATATTGAGAATACTTTGCAACATTTATCTATTGATCATAGAGGAATCGAAAATGAGTTGTTTAATATTAAAGTAAAACAAGAAGTGATCGTTGCCCCCTTAAGGAATTATATTCAAGAATGGTTAAGCAACTCAATTGCCAAGATTTATGAAATATCAACAAAAGCAGTTACAACTAGAAATATAACCTCAACAAGCAAGGGTACAAAAGAAACAACAACAAGCAAATGAAGGTGAGAGATTCCATCATAGTAAGTCCATGATGATCACATACTTCTTCCTTTATCAATTTTCATCTAGTTTTTCTTTTTCTTTAACTAGAAAAGTATAACTGAATCATGATAAACTTCTTCTTTGTCTTCTTACCAAATCTTGTTGTTCGAGATCCTTCCATTCTCCTCTTTCTATTTCATACTTTCTTGTACACATTTTCGTTATGGTCCGTAGGAGCCCCAATCCTAGTCCATTGGACAAACGCCTTTATTTCATTGCATTGTAACAAACATTATTATTTTTTAGAAATCCCAAAGAACTAATTCGGGATCATTTTGGACTGTATTTTATAACTTTGAGTTTTGAGTATAAAGTATTTAAAATTGATCTATCATAATCTTCTTTTGAGGTCTATAAGTATTACTCTTTAAAAGTTCTATCTTGCCAACACACCATCTTCTTTTATTTTGAATGTGATCGGAATCTTTATTTATGCTATGATGGATGTGAGGATAATTTTATTTTCTGCAATATGTGATGTTTGAGATTCTTGGTCTATTTCTCAGGAATTCTCTTTTGTAAATATACTTTACTTTTCAGTATTTTAATCTTTCTTGAGCATTAAAATATTGGACTTTATCATGTGGTATGGCCCTATATTACTCTTGATTTGAAATTACAAAGAAAAATCATAAGCCAAAGAGGAATACCACCTCTTTAAAAACTTAGGAGGATTCATATCCTCGTGAGATTTATGTTTCGGTCATGATGGATTCAAGCGTCAACAAAGTGTCAACAATGACCCTAAAACCATGAAAATGGAATGAGAAGTTTTAAAATATGATTAGATGATATAGTAAGGATGAATCTAGATGATATAATAAAAAAAATTGTCTTTCAAAAGATAATTAAGTGGAGTCACCATGTAAACACATACTTTGGAAGAAGAGTAATGTAACCCTACCCTGAAA
>SNQJ01S0004159.1:265782-290156 GCA_010110895.2 Picea sitchensis | reverse complement strand
ATAATTGAATATGGATTGACCAATAATTTAATAACATGGTGTGAAGTTGGAATGGTGTACATGATGAATGCTCTAGAAGCTTTCAGAAGGTTCTATGGGTGGAAGCAATGATGACAACTCGGTTCAGCTTAGAGTCGATTTTTTTTTCCAGTGATTTCGATATAATCCTCAAAGGGTTTGTAAGCCTCAACAACATGATACTATTAGTGATAAAATTATAGAGTTTTACAAAAGGGGAATGAAACTATTAAAGAAATAATATTTTTACCGAGGAATCCAATCACTAAAGGATATGTGTTCACTAGTAATATTTTGATGAATCACTAAGTTCCATCATTGGTAAATTGTGAGAACTAACGACGCAAGGATACAAAGTAACCAAAGAGTTTGGGATTCTATCCTAAAATTGAAACCAACAACTTCATTTATAGATTATTGCAAGGAATATAGTATGCAAATGAATGTAATCTCTCCAATGAGTGAATTTAGAGGCAATAAACCTTTCATGACTTCGTTAAAAAGACATGTTTTGAATGTATTTACTACATATATATTGCCTCCTTTAAATCTCAAACTACAATTAGGATATTAGGTAAACTCATGAAGCTCCTTTAATCATTTGGACTTTATACCATCAACTAAAATGATATATCATGCACTAGGATTGGTGAACATGTACTGTATATTAGAATGTTCATAAGTATTATGATAGATAATGGCATCATCTTATTGTGTGGTGCACTAGGATCCTACCATATAGTATTCCCCATTAAATATTGGTGGTCAAATCGTCATGAGTTTATGTACTACTTCCACTTAATTCAAAGTCCTATATAATATGATGAGAAAGTATATCCCTTTGAGGATGGAGTGCATCTTCCCTTCTGAAACAATTTGGTTGTTCCTTTGTTTTTTGGTGGTAAATCTTGATTGGTATATTCCAATAACATGTTATTACTAAGATAGTATAACCAATACACATAACATGCTAGATCCCTTTTAGCATGAAAGTGGTCAATATTTTTAGTTGTTGATGTGGCTAGATTGATATGTGTAAGCCACTAATCGGTACACATATTATCTAGCTAGAAGATACATGCATCACTCTTATTTTATCTTTATCAAGATCCATACATGTGTGGCATATATTGATTAGCATTCACCATGCAACACATCACATATTATTTTCTATTTATTGAACATGTGTCACCATCTAGCTTGGTATTAGGGGTAAGTGGGTAGTGTTGATGTTTCACTATCAAGTGTTGAGGCATATCTCCTTTAGCAATAGAGATGCTCAACTTTTACCTAGTATGGTTGACTTGACTTCATATTTTTTGAGAATTTTATATTTCACTTTGTCATCATTTATGACTCTTCATTTCCCTACCATGTGGCATGATCATTTCTACACATGTGGAAATGTGTGTTGTTCTTATTTTCTAGTGATATGAGTTTGTATAATGGATTGGTAGACCATTGGATTTGATAATAAGTTATCATGATAATTGGGACAATGTTTAGAGTACTTACAATTTCTTGACCAGTGACCTATAAACCTATCAAGGTATCTTAATTAAGATCTTCATTATGATTAAGGTATCTTGATTATCAGCCTACCCCAATTATTTGAATTTCTAATGGATCCTACAAATGGGACTTCACAATTGGTACATGTATCTCCATGTGATTGGTCCACATACCCCTCTAGTTGGAAAAACTTATCGACATCAAATTTCCTTGTGTCCTATGTGTCTTTGAATGTAGTATCCATGACATGGCACAATTTCACTATTCCACATGGGAAAAATTGATTGGTTCTTTTAATAGTCAATATGCCAAGCTATTGAGGTACCAAATATATAGGTATGAATCCTTTAGAAGTGTTGATAGGATTGACCTTATCCATTGACTCGATGATCAAGCCAATATGTTTCATTTTTATACAAGGACAACATTGATCTATTATATTAGTTTGGGTATCTAGGTAACCTTAATGGTGTGATATCCCAATAACACCTAACCCCTTTAACTTAATGAAATCTCAAAATCCACCAAAACCTAGATTCTTATGATAGTTTACTCATCATTAATCTAGATCAACAAGTTGTACTACCAATTTATTTTCCCACCAACTAATGGATAACCCCCATTCAACACTAAGTAGATTCAAGTGAAATAATAAACTTTACAAGGACTACAACAACCATATAACATATCCACGAAAATAAAGCTAAATAACATTCACACAAACATTAAACCAAACAAGCCATCAATGTAAGTTGTTGATCCATCCATTCATTTTAGAATTACCATAGCACTTGCCATTTTGGTTCTTGATTACATTCTCCACTCAACCTAAAACCCATTATCAAACTATACATTTCTATTAAGGATAAAACATGTACAACCCAATGCAAATTATCCATTTCATTTATGCATAATTATTTTGAAATGATCAAGATGGTAACCCAGAAATGGGGTACTACCTACCTATGGTTAAGACTTCTATCACTTATAAAGGAGAAGTTAAAACAATACAGTATTTCAGTTGATTCACCATGTAGAAAATCTCCAACATATATCTCTACCATGATAATCCATTAAAATGATTTATTTTGCAACCAATGGTATCTACTTTGGAAATTAAAATATCTATAAAAGCATGCTTAAATTATGTTATAAATACATCCATAATTATGTCTAAAAAACATCTAAAATAACATCCCCATAGACACATTTTTGGGGAAAAAAATAGTAATAGTAACATCTGAAATAATGTTATTAAAAAACACATTTTAATAATAAATAGTAAATAAAAATACATAATAAATAATAATAATAAGTATCAGTAGTAGTAGTAATAGTAGTAGGAGGAATACGGTAAAAACTTAATGGGGGCTTGGTTGGTTGGTGAAGCAATGGTGTTTCCATCCCCCCCTCAAAGGTTAAAATCCCCTCAATGATATCGTATCCCTTCATGCCATGGATAATATTACTTATTATTTATTACTAATACTATAATCATTATAATCACAGGCACAATAATCCTCCTAACCCCCATGACCCCTATCAACCCCTAAGCATTGTGACCTTGGAACCACTGTATCCCTTAACCATTATTTTCTTTTACACAAGCATCCCTTAATGAACTAGGATCCCCAAACTCACAATTAATCCCTTAACATAGTGTCACCTCTAATCACTATGACCCTAGACACACTATACTTCTTATGATCTATGATACAATAACCCTATAGCCACTATGAAAATATACTCTTTGACCCTTATGGGCCCTAACATAATCACCCCTTATCACACTATGAACCCATGGACACTACCCCCTAACCACAGTTGACCACATTGACCTACTAACCAATAACCCACTAACATATAAACCTCCTAACCCAGTAACCCTAATAACCTACTAAATTGTAACCCATTAACTAACATTAATTTTCAGCCAACACAAGTCATCACAAATTAATTGACACCGCTATTCAATAACCCATGATCATGGTTAATCATTATTTTCATTTTTAAATCATGGTTAACCATAATGTGGAACATATTGACTAAATTGACTCCATTGACTATATTTGGCCATATTTATTGTATTTGGCCATATTTATTGTATTTGACCATATTTACCACAATAACTCATTAACCTTGAATCCCCCAATCTATTAACTTATTTATACACTAACCTGTATAACCCATTAGCCATCATTGAGCATCGTTGACCATATATACCATGGTTGACTGATAAAATCCTAAATCTTATAACTAACTAACCCCATTAACCCCTATGCATATAACCCAATAACATCTTGATCGACTAACCCCCCAGACACTAACATGCTAATGCTAACCCATTAGCCACATTAACCCACTAATATCCTAACATGATTAACATATAACACATTATGACTCCGAACACACTAACCCCCTAATACAATATGACCCTTAACACAATATCCCCCTAACACACCATGTCCTCAAACACACTAACCCCCTAATACATTATGCCCCTTAATGAAATCACCCCCTAACACACTATGATATTGAACACACTATCCATGTCATAAACTATAATGACTAACCATTATGGCCTTAGATTCAATATGATGCTTAACTCACTAAGACATTAAGACATATTGAATTTGAATTAACCTATATTAATCGAAACCATGTTATACCCCCTGATCCTTATGACCCCTAATACAATTACCCTCTGGCACACTATGACCCTGAACACATTGATACCCAAACACTATTTAACCCCTAACCATTATGACCTCGAACACACTATACCACTAAAACATGATGACCCTTAAGAAAATCACCCCTTCATGCATTGTGACCCTCTACATAATCACCCCCTAACACATTAACTTGTTAACACACCTTGACCACTAAAGACTATGACCATGGAAAAATTTTACCCCTTAAACCCTT
The DNA here is from genome assembly GCA_010110895.2 of Picea sitchensis. Classification (NCBI taxonomy): domain Eukaryota; kingdom Viridiplantae; phylum Streptophyta; class Pinopsida; order Pinales; family Pinaceae; genus Picea; species Picea sitchensis. The sequence continues at coordinate 285,698 of SNQJ01S0004159.1, read as the reverse complement.
GACACAATGATCCAGCTAGATATCGGTGGCCACCCACCTTTTCGAACTCGCTCAAAACAGTTTTCTGGCAATTTACTATTTTTAGCAGTTTTTAACTTTTGGGGCCATTTTGAGGGCCTAAATGAAGGTTTTTCGGTATCGAGATTCTAAATGATTTCCAAAGGCTCTTATTGAGCCCCCAAAATGAATCTATTCGACGATACCTTTCCAACGAGCTATCGTTCGCCCCAAATGGAGATCGTATGGAAAAGTTATGCCCCCGGGAAGTTGATACACCAAACTACCCAAAACGGGGTCCACAAAATTGTTGGTTTTTCATCTTCTAGGGTTAGGATTTTAGATTTTCTTTATGATAAAAATGCCTTTGGAGCCTCATCGTAAAATCATCTTCTCACGGATGCGAGTAGCCGTCATATCTCTTCTCAGAGATAAGTTACCACCATTCTAGCAAGTCTTTCACTCTGCATTTTACAGTCTTTGTACATTTTCGCTCATTAATAGAAAATTGTGTATTACTGTATATCTGTGTTTATGGTTGCATATTTGATACATTTCTGTTATAATATTGGATATCTGAGATATCTTTGTACATTTCTTTATTATATCTCCACTCTCATTTCGTGCCGAAAATAATCTGGACCAATGGTATCAGAGCAGGTTGCTCTTGATCGTTTTTCAGTGCATGTCCCCGATGAGGTCCGAGTATAGAAAGTTGGGTCTCAAGCTTGTCTCTCCTGAAGACAACCGCTCTCACACGTCCAAAAAACCCTCCATGACGGAAGAAAAGAAAAAAAAACAAACCAGATGATTCTATTAATTTGTTGCTTGAGCAAGCTCTCACGCGACAGAGGGACAAAATGATGGAGAATTTTTCTCACATCCTTCAACGCCTATCAATAACAACAGGCACGTCTTCATCAAGTGGCCAATTTGGAAGTACCTCTCCTTTCAAGGTACAAGTTAATTTTGATATTCACATATTTGAAGGACAGATAGATGCGGATGCCTTAGAAAATTGATTAAATTTTCTAGAAGGTTATTTCTTTGTTCATAAGTTTTCCGACAGGGAAAAGATCACCTTCGCACTCCTTAGGGACCTCCCCCATGTCAAAGATTGGTGGGAAACCTACTGGGAGAAAAGTTCCACAGAGGAGTCTGGAATATATGGGGTCAAGCCCACTTGGGATTTTTTGGTGGATGCGGTAAAGGAACAGTATTACCCTGTTGGAAACTATGAGGACAAGTACATGAGATGGACCACACTACGACAAGAGAGGAGACAAGAATTTCTAGAGTTCACCAATACCTTCCATAACTTGCGCACCAAGGGGGTATCAAAGACTCCGAACGACATTTGGTTCTAAAACACTGTGGGGCTCTACACGGATACATCCAAACTCAAATGGATTTTCTATACATCTCATCAGTCAGTGTTGCTTATCAATATGATGTTAAAATCAAGCAAAAATTTAAGCACCAGAACAAACGAGAGTTTGGGTCAGCAAATCTGCAACAACCAAAGTATGATAAAGACGACCCTAACAAACAGTCTCTTGAAAACCAGTCCAAGCCATAGGAAAAGAAGGGTCACAGGAAGACAAAGAAGGACACTGGAAAATGCTGTGATTTCCACAAAATCCCCTAGCACAACACCAATGAATGTCGCTCAAAACAGTCATTGGTGGTCGAGATAAAATACAAGGAGTTGAACCTTAATTTGGAATATGATTCTGAAAATACTGGTAAAAGACAAATCATTGACCCAGACCCCACTACTATTGTCGTGATCGCAGCAATTTAACCAGAAGAACACACAAATCCTGAAGAGGGGGAGAGCCTTTTTCATTCACATATGTGGGTGAAGGGGACCCCATTGGATTTTATTGTTGACAGCGGAAGCCAGAAGAACCTCATCTCAACAAAGGTTGTCAAACAGTTGGGATTGTCGACAACACCACACCTGCAGCCATACAATATCGGGTGGCTTCTCCATGGACGAGATCTTTGTGTCAGCTAGCAGTGTCGATTTTCATACATAATCCAACCCTTCAAGGATGAGGTATTATGTGATGTTTCCCCAGTGGATGTTTGTGATGTTCTCTTGGGCCAACCATATATGTGGAAGTGCCATGTTGTTTATGATTCTCGACCCCGCAGTGTCATTGTTTCTCTGGGAGGTCATATCTACAGAATACCAGAGGTAGTTCTAACTATTGTTCCACCTAAAAAGTGTCGCAAGGTAGTATCTCATACTACTAAATTCAACTTCTTCACAATATGTTCAAAAGGTGAACAGAAGGATATTGCAACCATTGTAGCCTCGGCCCAAGCACCTTCTATCCAACAGAAGCAGGTCGAAAAGATTGCAGCAAAGTGTAAAGATTCCTTCTGCACATAGGAATATCATGTAGCCAAACTAGTTAAAAAGGTCCAACCCTTCCAGCCACAGGTTTGTGACAACCTTCAACATGTTAAGCAACGCAACTTCTCCAACAAGGCAAGCAACTCATCAAGATGCAGATTCAACAAATGCTTTTCCTTATCCCCCGGGCACTCAACACAATGGAGACAATTGCTTCCTAAGGAGGGAGGATTGATCCAAGTGGATATCAGTGGCTGCCCACTTTTTCCAACTGGATCAAAACAATGTTCTGGCAATTTTGGTAATTTACTATTTTTAGCAGTTTTTAACTTACGGGGCCATTTTGAGGGCCTAAATGAATGTTTTTCTGGATCGAGATTCTCAATGATAGCCAAAGTCTCTCATTAAGCCCCCAAAATGAATCTCCTCAACGATACCTTTCCAACGAGCTATCGTTCTCCTCAAATGGAGATCATATGCCAAAGTTACACCCTCAGGAAGTTGATACACCAAACTACCCAAAACAGGGTCCACAAAACTATTGGTTTTTCATCTTATGGGGTTAGGGTTTTGGATTTTATTTATGATAAAAATGCCTTTGGAGCCTCATTGTAAATCTTCTCACGGATGGGAGTAGCCATCACATCTCTTCTTAGAGATAAGATGCCACCATTCTAACGAGTCTTTCACTCTGTATTTTACAGTCTTTGTACATGTTCGCTCATTAATAGAAAATTATGTATTATTGTATATATGTGTTTATGGTTGCATCTCTGATACATTTCTGTTATAATATTGGATATCTAAGATATGTTTGTACATTTCTTTATTATATCTCCGCTCTCATTTTGTGCCGAAAATAATCTGGATCACACAATCACCCCCTAACACACTATGACCCCAAATCATTATGATAAAAAATATGTTTTGATCCCAAGCACATTATGATCCCTTACACACTAACCCCTTAAAACAACAAACCCCTAATACAATGTAACACCGAACTACTATGACCCCTAACACACTAACCCTTAACACACCTTAAATATTAAAAATTATGACCCCAAGCACATTATACCGCCAACCCGTATGACCCTTGACATACTTAGCCAACCTCGAAGCAAACAAACCCTTTAACATAATAAGGCCCCTAACCATTATGACCTCAGACACACTATACATACTAAGCCCTTATTATCTCTTATATGATCACTACCTAATAACTATAACATTATACCCCCTAACCCTTATTACCCCCAACATAATCACCTCTTCACACATTATGACCCCCAACTCACTACCTCCCCTCAATACACCACAACCCTTAAAAATTATTTACCATATTGACCATTGTTGACTATATTGACCACATTTACCTGCCAACCCTTAATCCCTAATATATTAACCTCCCAACCCTCTAATATTTATTCGTTTATGTTGACTACTAGTCAACATTAGTCATTATAATTCAACTAACCCCACTAGCCATTAATCGTTGACCATGGTTAAGCATTATTGACCATGGTTGATGATCTTGACTATATTGACTACATTGACCATATTTCGCTATATTCACTCTTTTTAACCATATTTTCCACATGGATCCCCTAACCCTAAATCATTTATCTACTAAACTCCTTACTCGTTAACCTTAGTAACTAACTAGTCATCATTGATCATTGTTGATTGTGTAGACCATGGTTGACTTACAAACCCCTAAATATCCTAATTGACTAACCCCTAACTCCTTACCTAGTAACACCCCATCCCAGTAACCCCCTAGCCACTAACCTACTAACCCATTAACCACCTTAACCTACTAATGTCATAACATAATCAACCCCTAATACACTTTGACCATGAACACACCAAGTCCCTAATACATTATGACCCTTCACCCCTATGAACCCTAATTCAATCACCCTCTTACACACTATGACCTCAAATGCACTAACCCCCTAATATATTATGAACCTTAACCCATATGATTATTAAAGAAATCACCCCCTAACACACTATTACCCTAAACACACTAACCTACTAATAATTTATAACACATAACCATTATGACCCTCGACAAATTTTACCCTAACATAATCACCCCCTTACGCACTATGACATGAAATAGGCTAAGCCTATAAAACATTATAATCCATAAAAATTATTAACCATATTAACCATATATGTCCATATTAACCATCTTAACTACATTGATCCAAAAACTCCTAAACCTCCTAGTCCATTAACTCTTCTAACAATTAACCCATTAACCCATTAATTGCCTAGCTAATAACCCACTAAAACATTACACACCAACCCCATTATCCCTTAATCCACTAATACCCTAACCCCTTTGGCACTAACCAACTAACCCACATACCAGCTCTGAACCCACTAACATTGGTAACCCATTAACCCTTAACCCCCATTGTTCATATTAACCACCCTTGACCATGGTTGACCCACTAATTGTTAATCCCCTAATCTACTAACCTCCTTACCCATTATTCCTACTAACCATAATTCAACATATTGACCCACTAACCTTAATCCCCTAATCTACTATCCTACTAACCCACTTATTGTAATAACCCACTAGCTCATTACCCCATAACCCATTATAAATCATCTGGAACCACTAGCCATTAACCCTCAATCATGGTTCATGATCTTCGACCATATTCACCAAGGTTAACCATTTTGAGTATATTGACCATGTTGACCATATTTGGACCCGCTAACTATATTTTTCCATATTGACAATGTTTGACCATGGTTGATCATCATTTATTGTATTGGCCATTGTCGACTATCTAGACTATATTAACTAATTTGGCCATGATTAACCATATTGACGATAATGAGCTGCTAACCCCTAATCCCCCAATCTACTAACCTATTTACCCATCGACCCTAGTAACCCACTAACCATATTTAACCATCATTTACCACATTAACCACAATTGATCCATAAATCCATGAACCTCATAACTGACTAACCACATTAACCCATAACCTAGTAACAAGTTGACCCACTAGGCCCCCTAGCAATTAATCCACTATTCTCATAACATAACCAACCCTTTACACATTGTGATCATAAAAACACTAACCCCCTAATACAATATGACCCTTAACCCCTATGACCCCTAATGCAATCAAATACACTTTGACCCTTGATGCAATCACCTCCTAACACATTATGACCATGAACATGCTAACCCCCTAATACACTCTAACACCTAAACACTAAGACCCTTAACATAGTATGCCCCATAATCCCTATCATCCAAAACACAATCACGATCTAACACGCTATGAACTTGAACACTCTAACACCCTAATACACTATAACCCCTTACATAATCACCCTCTAAGACACTATGATCCCTAATGTGCTATAACCAAACCATTATGATCCCTAGTACATTGTAACCCATAACTATTATGACCCCTAACATACTATACACACTAACCCCTATGACCCCTATATTTACCTTTGTGTCCCCTAAACCTTTTAAGGCTACATTTTAAATGTTATTGTTGATAGTATTGATGATGCAATTGTATAATCAATATCATTGTAAGCTTTCAATTTTTTTAAAGCAACATGGAAATTCTCAAAAGGGGATTTCCTTCTCTTTTTTTAGTTGTTTGAAGCACACAAAACTAAGAAAATGAGAGGAGAGGAGAAAATAAAAGGACAAGTATATTTTGGTGAGGAAAGGTGATAAAAAATATCATGAAGAGGAGAGGATAGGATATTGAAGGAGATCAAAACAATATTTTAGGTTAGGGTTTTAAAATCCCAATGTTCCAACATTTTTTAGCATTTTAAATATCTTCGTGTATCTTTATATATTTGTGTGTTTCCATGTAGATATGAAATGTGCTTATTTATACATACCCTAGGGTTAAGAGAAAGAAAAAAAATACTTCTTTTGGTTTGAGTTCTCGATTGATCTGAAAGGATAAGTGGGAAAAAGTGTTTTTAATGTTCTATAGATTTTGTGCTCAAATTCTATGAAACATTTTTTCTTTTCTAGGTCAGTATGGCATATCTTTTTCTTTTGGCTTCACATAAATACACATCCCCATAAGGGAATGTCTCAATAGAAATATCATGTGCTCCTCAAGACTAACAAGAATGGAGAATTTTTTGCTAGTTTAGAATCTTGTAAACTAAGGAAAAGAGGCCAAATTTTGAATTATTTTTCTTTTGTGAAAATTATGACTTTCTTAGAGATTAACTTGAGGATATGTTTTGTGTTTACATGATATTGGAGGCAGAGTTAGGGAACCTATACATGTGATCTCTTGATGCATAGTTAGGAGAGGGGCCATGATAGGAATAATGTCCACTTTAAAATGAGAAAGGTATCATTTATTATTGATGATGTGAGGTACATATCTATAAATTGAACCAAAAGGGAATAGCAAGAAACTAAATTTGGTATGCCTAGAGGCTAGGATTATGTGTAGACAATATTCAATGATTGACTAGGAGTTCTCTAGACAACCAATATTACAGTAAAATTATTTTGACTATAGAACTCGTAAGTGAAAATTACATATAATCTATAGTAGTCTTTTAAAGATAATTATAAAATATCGATAATTATATTTCCAATCTTAGGATTAATTTTGATAACAAACCATATTTTTTGTCTAAAGTAATTTAAGGGAAAGATAGTCTAATAGTCCATATGCCTATAAGAAAAGATATATTATTATCTTGTAGCACGCATTGAATACAAGATGTCTTACCTTAGCCCCCAAACATCCTTACCAAAATATATAACCAATAAATTGTGATTGTGTTTACCACATAGTTATTTCTTTAACCTAGCAACATTTATAACACCCTTATAACACCCTTATAAGTAGGTTATTTTATATTATGGATCATAATATTAATCTATTCATGTAATAGTAAGACCATACATGATAATGGTACCTTACATGTTTGCATGCAATAGTCAACCTTAGAGTAACTCATTTTTATTAATTATATGTATATTTAAAATGATGAATGCAATAGTCAACTTATAGTAATTAGTTTTTATTAGTTATATGTATATTTAAAATGATGAAATTATGGTTTACATAGAGATCACTCTTCCTTGGATTTACAATGCCGTCATCGTGTATGGTCGTGGAGATCAAGAGGTTCAAAGAATGATGAGGTTCTTGAATGAAAATGGCAATGACACCACCAATAATAATTCATATTATTGTGCATTCATAGAAAGAATATACACAACATTACAATACCTTCATCGTGTATGGTCGTGGAGATCAAGAGGTTCAAAGAATGATGAGGTTCTTGAATGAAAATGACAATAACACCACCAATAATGATTCATATTATTGTGCATTCATAAAAAAATATATACACAACATTACAATGCCTTCATCGTGTATGATCGTGAAGATCAAGAATTTCAAAAAATGATGAGATTCTTCAGTAAAAATTAAAATGACACCACCAATAATGATTCATATTATTATGCATTCATAGAAAGAATATACACAACAAAGGTGAATGGGTCAATGATATTATAGCATTTACAAATTCCAAACTATGTTATAAAAAATAATGGGATTATAAAGTCAAGGCCAAAATATCGTATACCATTATATACAATGGAATGAATATTGCGAATTGTTTCTCTCTTTTTCATGTTGCCTTTGAGTTTCACTTTCTTCCATGAACTTATTGTAATTTGGAACCATTTTTATATGATAAAGTTTTTCATATAAATCATTATATACAATGGAAATGAATATTGCGAATTGTTTCTCTCTTTTTCATATTGCCTTTGAGTTTCACTTTCTTCCATGAACTTTTTTCCATGAGCTTATTGTAATTTGGAACCATTATTATATGATAAAGTTTTTCATATAAATCAAATCCATATAAATAAGGCAACATGCTTTGCAAACAGGTTGAAATATTATCAATTGACAACATTTTGTATCGACATTTTCACTGTTTTAACACAAGTGAAATCTATATTGAGCATTTAGTCATTTAGCATAAAGGATTTGTGTTCTAAGTCTATCCAAAAAGTGAAATCTATATTGAGCATTTAGTCATTTAGCATAAAGGATTTGTGTTCTAAGTCTATCCAAAAGGTTTGTGTTCTTATTTGTAGACATCATGTTACTATCATCATATTCAATTTCAAACATAAAAAATATCAAATAGTGTGCATTATGTTTAAGTCTTGATTGTGTTGGTTGGGATGGCAAATCTTTGAATTGGGTTTAGATAATAATATTATTTGTGTTCTAAGTTTATCTAAAAGATTTGTGTTCTTATTTGTAGATAGATAATAATATTATTTGTATTCTAAGTCCATCTAAAAGGTTTGTGTTCTTATTTGTAGATATGACATGTTACTATCATCATATTCAATTTCAAACATAAAAAATACATTAAGTAATTTGAATTATGTTTAAGTCTTGATTGTGTTTTTTTTTGGGATGGAAAATTTTTGAATTGAATTTAGATAATAATATTATTAATTATTTATGTCTTTTTAAATTGTTTAATAGTTCTAATTTTTTGAGCCAAAAGATTATGAAAAAAGTTTTAAAATTTTATTGTTATTATGTGTATCATATCTCATTAATTTTGCATCATTTGAAATGGCTATGTATATGTTCACCAATCCCAAACAATGTTCTCTTCAATTCTACAATTTGGAGTGAATACAAAGTCTAGATAGATTTGAATAGATTTGTTGAACATGTTATATATAGATATGTTCTTAACATGATATCTAGACTTAAGAGTATTAGATTTTCTTTCAAGCTTTTAATTTTTTTAACAATAAATTTTAATTTATGCACTTTCAAATACATTTTTAGATTTATGAAATAATTCTCTCTCGACAATGACAATATTTAGAATAGAAAAAATCACTTTATGTTTTCCAAGATTATAATTCAAAAATAATAGGAAGAAAATAATTATCCACATGAAATCCTTCATATGCATAAGAGGTCATATATTTTTATATAAATAAATGAATTATTATTATAATTATTGAGTTTTCAACCAAAGACATCAAATTGTCTCATATATTGTTATACATTGCGCTTAATGTATTAACTCAAGTGGTTGAGTGCTTTAAGCTTCATTTAGGAGGTCTTGGGGTCAATCCCCTGGATTAGACGTTTTTGTTCAAGCCTCACTCGATGTCCTTACCAGTTCGGGCACTGTAAGCAATGCTAACAAGTTTACATTAGGTATCATCCGAAAAAGTATACCCAGTGTAAATGTTATCGAAGGACAACATGTACTCCTAACCCAAGGGACTCTACCCAATTTGAACCCATGATCTCTCAGCAATCTCCACCTTGAAATTGGTCGGTCGATACCAATTGAGCTACCACTAGGTTTATTTTAATCATCCACTTGCAAATAAAGAAATGAAATCAATCCTTTCACAAGGATGGAAGACCTTCTAGGAAAATATTAGAGATGAAGGAGAGGTCTAATGATTTACCCATTAATTATTATGTTTAAATAGTAACAAAGAAATTTATATTTATTGAGTGGTTGAGTGCTTTAAGCTTCATTTAGGAGGTATTGGGTTAATCCCTTGGATTAGATGTTTTTGTTGCATGCCTCACTCGATTTCCTTACCAGTTTGAGCATCGTAATCAACATTAATGCATTTACATTGAATACCATCCACAAAATGCAAGAAAGTGCCTAGAGGTTTCCTTGTATAAAAAAATTGTATTATACTTTAGAGAGGACATTAAAAATAGAATTGAAATATAAAAGTGTTGAAAAAGTATTAATTAATTAATTAAATATTTAATTTAGATTAATAATAACCTAGCAATAATATTTCATTAATATTTTTAAAAATAAATAAAAAAGTATGAAAAAATGAGGAAGCATTTCCCATAAGAGCAAAGTAACCACTAAACATGGGCATTTATATGGTCGCAATTGGGCCAAATGAAGACAACGATGGCAAGACAACATTTCATTGTAATTTTAATGAATTTCTAGACTCCATTAGAGATGTTAATATTTAGACATTATGTTAAACATTTATAGAGCATTCATTGTAGACGTTTATATTATATGGGCATTTAGATATAGTTGTGTTGGTGCTCAAATGTTTTTAATTGTAGGTGTTTATTTGGTTTCAATATATTTATCATGGATGTTTTAATGGTGATAAATATGGATGTTTTAATGTACATTTTCATGGTTTTAAATAAAAAATATATATATATTATTTTTTTATTTAAATGAGAAAAATTTTAAAATGGATTGTTTTGTTGGTAATATATGTTGTTAATGTAATGTTCTTGGAAACTTTTTGGTGTATTTTTGTATATAATTTTTTTGTATTTTGTTTTCTTACTTCAAGAATTATAATCATTCATTTACATTTAAATATTCTACTCACAATAGAGGCAAAATTATGCGACAAAATATAAGGAAGCCACAATAATATTCATGCTTTAATATATTAAATTTTAATGGAAACAATGCAATTAGATTACAACAAAGTATAAAATATGGAAGGGTGAACCTAATATACGTCCACTGTGTAAACTGTCTCTGCACAAATCTCCAAGGAAACTGGCTATAAGTGATTATCATGTACAACACATACCCAAACACAAGCATCAATTATGTAGATGATATTGACAGCTCCCCAAAAAATGAACAGCAGCAAACAAATGCAGACAAGTTTATAGAGATCATCCTTTGGTCTTTCTTCCTCCTCCGGGCATGAACTCGCCCCATAGGAAAGTGATACTAGCACATAAGGAAAGGTGTTTTCCTTCACATAAACTCAACCTTCAATAAGTTGTTTTAGCCCTAGCAAAGGTATCGGCCCTTCATTATCAGCAATAACACCAACTACAAGGAATATGGCTCTGTCTTCACTATGTATTAATCATACAAGCGACCCATGAGCGCTTCCATCGAGAAGAAACTCGCCTAGTCTACATAAAGAAGCCCCTCCATTCACCAATCGACCAGCAAATAAAGAAACTTGGACCCAGTTGATAAAATTGACCCTCCAGGTAAGGAACTCGAGCCCCAAGAAAAGATATGGCTCGGATTCAAGAAGAAAATCATCCTCTTTGTAAACAAACTCATCCAACACAAAAATTTCACCCCCCAATGGGTAAACCCAGCTACCTCAAGCAGAAAACCGACCTCTACTCACAAATACCAGCTACAAAATGAAGGAAAACTTAACCACATTGAAGCACAATGAAGAAATATGTGTGATATCTTCTCTAAATGACTAGCTGGGGTGGATATGTTACACCACTAAAACTAATATCTGAAATTTCTCTTAGGGTTTTCGTCCCAAGAGCTCTCTCAAATAAAAATTAGAAAATGACTAGACAAGAATGAGAGAGGGCGCCCTTTTTTTCCCTTTTATTCTTTGGTTGACTCTTTTGCAACCATTTTACCTTTTAATAAGTTTAAGTGACTTTTCATATTCTCAATAGTCACTTAGGCGCATTTTTTACCATTTACTCAATGTCATATTTTAAAATTAATTAATTCATGCTCTAATTACATGAAATAAATAATTCATTCCCTTTTTCATACCGACTATAGCCCACGGGAATTACTTAGTCTATTTCGTCCAACTCCTATAGGACTCATTTGGAAATGGATAGTTAATAAAGGCATTGTGTCCACTATTTAAATTGTCTCTGCACAAATCTCCTAGGAAACAAGCATCAATTATGTAGATGATATTGACATCTCCCCAAAATATGAACAAAAGCAAACAAATGCAGACAAGTTTATAGAGATTGGCCTTTGGTCTTTTTTCCTCCTCCAAGCATGAACTCACCCCATAGTAAAGTGATACCAACACACAAGGAAAGGTGTCTTCCTTCACATAAACACAACCTTCAATAAGTTGTTTTAGCCCTAGCAAAGGTATCAACCCTTCCTTATCAACAATAGCGCCAACTACAATGAATATGGATTTGTCTTCATTGTGTATTACTCATACCAGCGACTGAGGAGTGTTTCCATCCGCAAGAGACTCACCTAGTTTGCATAAAGAAGCTCCTCCAATCACCAAACGACCAACACATAAAGAAACTCAACCCCAGTTGATAAAATTGACCCTCTAGGTAAGGAAATCGACCCCCAATAAAAGATATGGCTCAAATTCAAGAAGAAACTCGTCCTCTTTGTAAACAAACTCATTCGGCACAGAAATTTTGCCCCCCAATGGGTAAACCCAGCCACCTCAAGAAAAAAACCGACCTCTACTCACAAATAATAACTCCCAAATGAAGGAAAACTTAACCACAATGAAGCACAATGAAGAAATTTATGTGATCTCTTCTCTAAATGACTAGCTAGGGTGGATTTATTGCACCATCGAAACTGATCTCTAAAATTTATCCTAGGGTTTTTGTCCCAAGAGTTTACAAATCCACCAAGAGCTCTATCAAATGAAAATTAGAAAATAACTAGACAAGAATGAGAGAGGGTGCCCTCTTTTTTCCCTTTTATTCTTTGGTTGACTCTTTTGCTACCATTTTACATTTTAATAAGTTTAAGTGACTTTTCATATTCTCAATAGTCACTTAGGCGCTTTTTTTACCATTTACTCAATGCCATCTTTTAAAATTAATTAATTCTTGCTCCGATGACATTAAATAAATAATCAATTCCCTTTTTCATACTGACTATAGCCCACCGGAATTACTTAGGCTATTTCGTCCAACTCCTAGAGGACTCGTTTGGAAAGGGACATTACAGTTAATAAAGACATTATGTTAAACATTTACATAGTCTCAGTTGTAGATGTTTATATGGTTACTTAGATACATTTGTGTGGGTGCTCAAATGTTTGTAATTGTAGGTGTTTCTTTGGTTTCAACAGATTCATCATGGATGTTTCAATGGTTACAAATGTGGATGTTTCAATGGACATTTTCACGGTTTCAAATAAAAATACCACCTTACCACCCAAACTAGAAAAAAGATAAAAATTCTAAAATGGATTGTTTTGTTGGTAACATAAGTTGTAAATTGGGTGTCTCTTCTCTAAAATATTGTAGTGAATGAATCTCTCTCTCTCTCTCTCTCTCTCAAAATGGATTGTTTTGTTGGTAACATAAGTTGTAAATTGGGTGTCTCTTCTCTAAAATATTGTAGTGAATGAATCTCCATATTCCATTAGTCAAGTTGTATCCCCTACTATTGCTCCTAATAAGTATGTGTGATTTTCATGTCACTCTTTCAACATGATTGATTATCATCCCTTACCTCATCAGGTAATTGTGGTGGTGTTTTTGGTTTCAACAAATTCATCGTGGATGTTTCGATAGTGAAAAATGTGGATGTTTCAATGGACATTTCTACACAAAGTTAAAAATACCACCTTACCACCCAAACTAGAAAAAAGATGAAAATTCTAAAAATGGATTATTTTGTTGGTAACATAAGTTGTAAATTAGGTGTCTCTTCTCTAAAATATTGTAGTGAATGAATTTCTCTCTCTCTCTCTCTCTCTCTCTCTCTCTCTCTCTCTCTCTCTCTCTCTCTCTCTCTCTCTCTCCATTATTTCCATTAGTTAAGTTATATCCCCTACTATTGTTCCTAATAGCTATGTGTGATTTTCATGTCACTTTTCAACATTAGATTGATTTCATCATCCTTAACTCATCAAACGAAGTTCAACTTAGGAAAAACAAAAAACATGTAACCTCAATATTGCATTTTTTAGTCATGTGCAAGCAAAAAATATTGTAAAATGTATATAACATCAATCATGAGTGGTGAAATCAAGAGCACAATGAGCCCCACTCTCTAAAACCCCAAACTCTACACACCTAGGTAGTTTGTGACATAAATTAGAACATAAAATACACTTGATGATATCAAATCCTCTTATACATCACCCAAAGAACATGAAAAAACGAGATTACAACTTGGCTAAAGGTCTACTCTTTCTCATTAGCAAGAATCAAGATACATGTAAAGAGTTGCAAAAATCACCTTTCTAAGCTAACATGCTATCTCTTGGAATTGGCAATGGAGTCCCCTAGATAATTTTTCATTGTTGCTAACTCAAAGTCTTCTTGACAACCATCATTTGTTTGCTTTTTTTTGGATCTTTTCACACATATTAGTATACAACGTGGCCTTTCAACATCCCTTAGAAATCTTACTCTATCATGTGTGCTTGTCATGAGCATCATTTTCACACATGTTTGATATCATGTTCATGTCATGCGGACTTGGCACACCTCACTTCTATCACACACTCTCCTCTAATGTGCATCCTTCAATGTGGGCTCCCCATACAAATTTATTGTGGTGTTCTTGTTCCTATTATGTCTCTCTATACTCTTAGCATTATCGACCATCCACATGCTCATTTCTTTGATTTTTGCACTCATCTATCCTACATGCATTTTCATCACACTTACTTACATTACACTGACGTGTCATACTTTCTTGCATTGCATTTTCTTTTTAAACATAACTTATTTCTTTACAATGCAACAATCCAAGAAAGTTTTTTCATTTTTCTTTTTTATAATGTATGGAATCATCCTTGTCAAGTTCCTTAGTAAGACTACAATTGCAGGTTGTACAAGTCATAAATTTTTTCACCAACCTACAAAATGTTCCATTAAGTTAAGAGATTATCTTACAATAACTGATAAGTTGGCTCACATATTTGCAAATTTTATATTTGAACATTCAAAATATCACCATAATATTTTAATGTCCTCTAACATTAGACAACGATGTACTTAGTTTCCTATATTATTGTGAGTAAGGTAATCTTTTGGATTAAAAAAAAAAAGAGTTAAAGCTAATATCCTATGAAGTTTGACATCGATCTACATTGCAAGAGGCCATTGACTTTGCATGATAAAAAAAGAAAAAGACTTGGATATCAAGGTTTTCTACCCTCTCCAACCAATGATTTCCTTCCAACTTTTGCAATCCTAAACCCATGCATGACTAGTGCCAATAAGTCAACCAGATGATTATTCTTAACCAGCTTAAGTGAAAAGAAATGTCATATGTTATATATGTGATGAGCCATACAAACTCGATCATCATTGTTTGTGCAAAAATAACCATCAAGAATTTTATCAAACAAAACAATAGGTTGAATAAGATGGAAAGGATAGTATTGACTAGTCCCCTCCTCATAAAAAAGAATAACCCCCTACCACGCATATTGTCATGATTTATGTGTTCTTATGATCTACTTCTTTGAGATGTTTCCCTTCTATAACATTTGACTAAGGAAATATTCTAAGGAGACATGAAAATACTTGATAGTTTAATGGCTCGATGAGAAGAAATACATATTTCTATGAATCTTCTAAGATTGAGGTTGTCAACTAAAAGGATAAGATAAGATATGTAATTTATGTAGTGTTTCTAATTCGTGGAATGTTAGTAAAACAAGTTTAATGTTGAAATTGGAAAACAAAATCTGGCTTTCAAAGATTGGGAAAAAGAATCTCACTCCACCATTGTCATTCACTAGATGAATTATCTGAAGATCAAGTGACTAGATTTGTTAACTTCCCTCCCTATGATTTACTTCCAACAACACCTTCGCATCAAGAGAACCTTGATTACTCTCATGGAGACTTTGACTACACAATCCAAGTGGATTTTGTAACTAGTGTCGAGCTAGGATTTTAAATTTTGTTTTGGTTTCTTATTTTTGTATAGAATTATATTACTTAGTAGGATAGATTATAAGATAATATTCCTACATGTTTTGGAACAGGTACACATGGTTTTGTTTGCACAATGATTTTTTTTACTGGTTGAAGTTTTTCTCTAAATCTAAACAAAAATATTATAAAACTTTTAATATGAACATTGTATAAGGTATGCTACAATGAACCTTTTGATAAATTTAAATAATCTTTGATTTTAAGAAAAGAAATATATATATATGAACCAAATAGGTTGTAACAATGTCACTATAACCATGCAATATTTTCTTATAGATAATCAATGTGCTTCACTCTCATGTTTTATGAAGATAGCATTCCCTTAAATTGTAGGAAAATCTTGCTTCACTCTCATGTTTTATGAAGACAATATTCCCTTAAATTATAATATTTATAATATTTTTCAGGGTAATCCATGAGTTTATTTGTATTATTTAAAATATTATTTTTTTATTAGTTGTTTATCTTTTTTAATACTGTTTGTTTTTAATATAAGTTTTTCTTTATTATTGTTTAATTTATGATTTTGATATAATATTATTATTATTATTCATTATTTCATTATGCTAATAGGTAAAATGATGAATAAGCTTATAAATTTAATATAAACTTCCCCAATTATAATAACATTATTATATTTGTTTTATAGTTATTGTTCGTTACATCTTCAAATTCACATTATTAAAGTGGACAAAATTTTCTTATAAAAGAATAAAATGAAAGCAGTTAGTTCAATTTGACAACTTCTACTAATTAAAAAAAAAAATCCCTCTCATAAATCCTTACTTCAAACTATGGACCTTCAAATTTGGTATTTTATAATATTCCTTCACTTGTGACTCTTATTTCTTTATGTAGTGGCACATATCACCCCATAAACCATTTTAGTTTGGACTCTTATATATATAAAAATTGAGTTTTTAGCTTCACAAAAGTGATGCACAAATTCTTGGAAACAAAACAAGGTTATTGGTTATTTAACCTTTGCATTTGATGTTGGGAACCTAATTCGTTAGGGTTATAGTATTCTTTATTGATATTATGGTAGTTGTGGGAGGTATTAACCTCCATATGTAACCTTTGATTAGAATAGAATATTTCGGATGCAAGAGAAATCCTAAACAGATGTGTGAAAACCCTGGAGGACAAGTCGGCTCAACAAAATAAGTAATATTGAAGTATTATATGTAGAAAATGATAGGTTGGCCTTGCTTGAAGAAACACTTGTTCACCTGGCCAGATTAGTATAAATAGAGGACGTCTTGGCTCATTTTTTCACTCACTCACATACTCTCAGTCACCCAGAAAAAGTGCTCAAGTTTGGAGGAGGAGGAGCAACAACTGCAGTTGTACAGTTTTCTCTTTTTCAGTCTTTCTCGTACTTTCTCTTGTGCGCTACCCTTGGAGAAGGTGCACTCTCTTGGTTATCTGTTGGTTATGGTGTGGCTTCCTGGAATCATTCTTTCTGTCAAAGGTTAAGGTGCTCAGGTGTGGCTTTATGCATATGGTTGGGTGACAATGGTGTAGCATTGTCTATGGTTAAATGAGCACATTAAACATTATTCTAGCATTCTTCACTTAAGAAAGAATATGAAAAGTCAAGTGAGTAAGAACTGTCATCGGGAGCCCAAGAGACCTCTTGGAAGATGAATCCATAGGTCGTGATCATGTATTTATATGTGTATCATATTAATGAAAAGTATTCCATGCTTATATTCATTTTTGTGCATTTTAACATTGGTATCAAAGAGCCTATAACTCTTAGGAATAAACTAACCTATGGTATTTGTCCATAGTCGAGTCTTCCTAGTCCAGAAACGCTTGTTTCATTATTCCCTTGGGAGTTTTTATTTTCGTGTGCAAAAACGCCCACTTTGTTCTGTCACTCTAAGATTTTTCTCTACATCATTACTCAAGTCTATCCCCATGCACAAAAATAACTATGACAATGTTTTGAAAACCCTTCGTTTTTCCTCTCCTCTCACGTGCAAAAAACATCCCTATGTCATCTTTGTTGTCTGTCCCTTTGCAAACATTAGAGGAAGTTCGATTTAAAAATGTGCCCCCCAACCCTAATACCAATTCCATGTCATAGATATTAGCCAACCAAAATGTTTTAAAATTAAAAAAAGGTGCATGTTGAAGGCAATTTTTTATTATATAATTTGGAGATTGGTGGTATTTTTTAATAACATAATTTGTCTACATTGTCGAAAATTGTCTTGGATATCGAGAGTGGAATTAACATGATAACCAATTTTCTAATAGTTGTAATAAATGAGAGATAGTGTATTGAGGTGGTATTGATGTATTGGCACTTTTCATTACTAACATTAATTAATTTTTATTTTTTTAAATCACGGGTTTTGATATATATAATAATAATAATAACGACACTAATAATTGTTATTATTATTAAACAATAATTATTATAGAAATATGTGTAATGATATATATATAAATATATTATTATGTTTTTTAAATTTTGGAGTGTTTTCAATTTCTTTCATAGTAGATCGCTATGCACAACAATTTGTAGACAATTCTATAATATTAATTATGAAAGTTGATCCGAAAACGGATCCAGAAGCCTGATAGGGCTTGAAAAATGCTCAAAAATGAAAGTGCTCGGAATGCGACGAAGCCTATGCCATTGCGTCCGTCTCGTCTTCCTGATTCCGGTGGTATATTTACTTCGTCAAACGGAGTCCGTATGGAGAAGATATCGCGTTCTGTCCGAAAAGACAAACAGGCAAAAAAGGGGGATGACTGTACAGTCCGTACAGTCCACGTGGCACATCCGTACAGCTGACGTGGCATGTCCGTACAGCTGACATGGGCCAACCAGGAGGCGACATGTGGCAGACCGTACGGAGGACATGTGGCATCACCAGGATGCGACACGTGTCATACGAATTTGGCATATTTGGCGTACGATCGGACCAGTTATGAAGTGACACGTGTCACCACTCACAGGGTGACACGTGGCAGGATGACGTCAGCATGATGACGTGGCAGCTGACGCGGCGAGTGACTGGGCAGTACGGCAGCTGACAGGTGGCAGTACGGATAGGTTGACGTGGCACACATGTGGGCCAATCGGCAGATGACGCGTGTCAATATCTGATTGGTTGGTAAGGTGCCACGTGGCCCAATCACGGGCTGACACGTGGCACCGTATTATTGGTTCGTTGGTTATATGCAATGTAAAATTGGTTTGGAATGTCGTCGGGAGTTGAAACCGTGACCTTCCCTCCGGCAAAGGACTCGCAAAGTTGGGCTAACCGGGCCGCCGGCGGGCAGTACTTGTTATGTTTGTGGCATAAAATGTATTTGAATTTGGTTGATGGTTTGGGCACATGTGGATAGGGCCGGGGCTTAGCCCCAGCCCTCGGCGTTAACAGTTACCACGGCATACGACATGACCAAACCATATATTCGGGGGGCTATTCCATAACCGACGTGCGCGGTTATAACCACAAGCATACGGGTCCTATGGTCGTGCCACAGGACCAGGACCGTTAACACTCCAGGAGCGCGGGGCTGTTATAACAGTTTGGCCCGTGGCCATATAAATAGCCATATGACCGGGAGCAGGCGCGAGGATGGGGTGGCCAGCGCATGGCGCTTGGCCACATGCCGAACCATACGACCGAGTTAAGGGGGGGGCGCGCACATATTGGGGGCCTAGCGCCCAATACCTTTGACAAGTGGGTTTTTGTTAAAGAATTTGGTTTTTTTATTATAATTATGCCTATTATTAGCAGTTTAGCTCCATTTTTGGGGGATATTGGGCATTTTTGGAGGCCAG
>SNQJ01S0004159.1:234849-253981 GCA_010110895.2 Picea sitchensis | reverse complement strand
CCTGGATAAGCTCAAAAACTAGTTTAGTATGAAGAGTTCATAAATTTAAAAAACCCATCGCGAAAATGCCTAAAATTGAAAATATAGAATTATTGATGGAAGGGTTATCATATATCTAAATTTGGCTAAGCATGGTGTTGTCCCCTAGGTTGTCCCCTATATATCACAGAGGGACCAAATGTCGAGTCGTAGTGTGCAGGACGCACCTTCCCAAACTACTTTAGGCTTTCAAGCATGTTCTCAGACTTGGGGGGGGGGGGGTAGACATACCCTCAATATTTCCTAAGGCAAGAGTCATTACCTGTCACCCAAGAAAACCCTATTTAAATAGATGAAGTTCAAACTAGATTTATAATATAGAAAATGGTGCATAGAGTCAATCTCTATTATTCATTTAAAATGGAAAAAGGATATTGAATTGTATTTTGGAGGTGATTCAAAAAGAACTAAGCAGCAAGGGGGATTAATAGGTTTTAAACGTAGGAATAATATTCTAAACCATGGGAACCATAATTTAGGCATGCTTGGAAAATAAGTCAGAAAAATGAGCAAATATGAGTAGAGGCGGGAAAACTACTTTCCTAACTCATATTTATAAAAAAGAAAACCAAATGGGTAAGACAACATAAATCCATTGGTTTATTCAACACCATGTGAGACAAAAATGAAAGGAAAAAAACAACATAACTTGCTTGAATGTATCATTTACCAGTCGCAGCAACCTCGGTCCTAATTTCACAATAAACCCAACAATTCATTTATAAAATAGTAACTCCAGTGTTGGGGAGTATAAAGTCTCAAATCTAAAACAATGATTCTATTTATACAATAAATGTTCTAGGGGTTTGGGATTATAGAATCAATGTCCTCGGCCTCATTGCTTCACTATGTATAGCCTATTACTCAAATAATGCTTATAGCAAGAATAAGAACGAAAGAGAGGAAAAGTGGAAGGAGGAGAATGCTACTAGTTGTCGCAAAACCATGATGCACCAAGAAAATCTTCAGTTTCTAATGGCCTATGGCCTCTGTTTCACCCGCTTCAATTGTTGAAATAAAACTCTCAAAGGAAAAAATTCCTTTATAAAAGATAAAAACCTCTTTTTTATAAGTCGTTGGGGAAAAATGCACCAAGTGTTTCATTAGGAAATCATATTTTGGGCAACCAATGAGAACCCTTCATTTCCTGCAACCTGCTAATTGATTTATTTGACTTAGGGATTAATTTGTATTTTTGGGCCACCACTCTCTCATAATCCCATGAAATTAGGGCCACACATGCAAGTTCTAACTCAAAACAGTGATTGTATCCCAAGCAGTGATTCCTTGATTCTTTCTCTGCTATCTTGTTCGGTGTCTTCTCTTCGTTTAGCCTTTTTTATGGTAAACAAGGCCACATGCTTCTTCAAAGTACCAACATTTATTTGTGCCTTAGATCCTCTTTTCAAAATCTTGAAAGGGGACCCCAATTACATAATCAACACCGATTGGTGTAATGGGGGGCAAGTTCGAACAAGGGAAAATACATTCGAAATGGAAAACAATTTGAAAAATGTGGGAGGAGGGGAGAGCATATTCAAACATGTTCGATCTAGGGTGAAAAGGGGACCGATTGAGGAATTGGAACCATTTGAGGAATTGGGCCCGATGGAGGAATCGGGCCAGATTGAGGAATCAGGCCAAAGGCATATTTCAAATAGGTGAACAAGGGCTCGATTTGGAAATAGAACATGATCATGGAATTGAGCCAAAGGTAGTTCATATAGGTGAACAAGGGCCTAATTTGAAAATCAGACCCGATCATGGAATCAGGCCAAAGGCATGGTTCGAATAGGTGAACAAGGCCCTGATTTAGAAATAAATCCCTATCATGAAATTGAACCAAATGCGTAGTTCGAATACAAATCAAGCCCTATGGAAAAATTAGACGAAAGGCGTAAGTTTGAATACGTGAACGAGGGCCTCATTTGTTAAGTGGGAGAGAACAAAGTCCAAACAAGTTTAAAGAGAGCCAGATTTGATTTGGGAATGAGGAAGCAAAGTTCGAAGAAGGAAGAGAAAGGAAAAGGTTTCAAACATTCACAAAGGATTCCAAAAAGGACAAGGGAATTTGTCTAAGTGTGAAAAACCCTTGAGCGCTTGAAAACTATGAAGACAGGGCTTGGTTTCAAATGTAATTTGTCCTGGAAGTTCTTTGGACTCAATATGGTGATAGCACATAGAAATTTAGGAAATTGGGGACATGGCCATTGGGCAATCACCCATAATTTAAAAGCAAGAATTCTCAATGTGAATATATTTGAACAATGAAAATTTGACTAAGTGTGAAAGTTTGAGGAGCCGAGGAACATAGCTATGTCTAGAAGTTTGACTAAGTCACTTGAAATCAATTCTCTAGAATTCATTGAGGATTCAAAAAATGTTAAAATTAGATAAGTATGAAAAGAGCTTTGTAAATGAGGTAACATCACATCAAGAAGTTAAGAAAAATAATTTCCAAAGATTCTTAAGGCACCTTTCTTGAGTTCATTGAAAAGGAGTTGAGTGTAGGAAAAATGGTAAATGAGAAAAATTACATCAAGTCCAAGAAAATAATTTCGAAAGATTCCCAATGCACCCTTTTCCAAACAAGTTGAAAATTTGGTTGAGCACTTACACATCAAGAAATATCGAGAAATTACATCAAGAAGTCATTCTCAGGGTTAAAAAGAAAAATTCTCAATGAGGTAATTCCCAATGTGGATGATGTCAACGAGGACACTCGTATTTCACCAAAGTTGAATAGAAGTAAGCTAGGTGCCTAACATGTGTCACCTTATGCAGAGTGCAAAAACAAATTATTAAAGAAAAGTTAGAAGTTCACTTAGAGATCACGGAAAGTTCTTATCCAAACTAAAGTTGGTTGAAGAACTTCTAAGAAATTTATGAAATCCAATTGCAATTCGTATGGGAAAAATACAACCCTATGAGGGCCAAAAAAACTTTGAAAGTACATTTCCATATGAAATCAAAGAATGGAGCCTAAGAAAGTTGCCAAGTTCAAGGGACTTCAAAGCCAATTGTGATTCATATGGAAAAAATGCAACCCTATGAGGGCCAAAAAAGATATGGAAGTACGTTTCCATGTAAAATCAAATGGAGCCCAAGAAAGTTGCCAAGTTCAAGCTACTTGAAAATAAAAAAGGCATATATTATTAAAACAAAGGATGGTGCAATTGTAAGAGGACATTGCAATGTTTCCCTAACCATCTCAAGTTTTATTACATGTACCCAAAATTGAAAGTTACATGCACTGGTAGAGCACCTACAAATTTCTTGCAGATTTCTAGAGCGAGTAGATCCACAAGCAGTAATGGTCCAATTTTGGGATGCCATAAAGGCTAGTCCAAAAATCCATTCTAAACATACGACCAACTGTTGAAAAGCATGTCTAGATGATAAAATAGTGCAAACTTTTCTTAGACATGTGACGGATTTGATTCTGGAATTCACCCAAGTTGATATTTTACTAACTTTTGCACAATGGGAATGTAAAATTCGTCGAGTCAACAAATTTTGAAGGATGTAAATGATTGTAGAGGCATTTGTTTTCTACAAAATGGAGTTTGTTGAAAAGGAGGATGTAAATGATTGTAGAGGCATTTGTTTTCTACAAAATGGATTTTGTTGAAAAGGACAATAGGAGAATGCAACCATAAAGTTTGTCATTAAAAAATGTTTTATAATTTTTCGAAACTCTTGGGAAAAGAGCCTCTAGGGTCATTTTGGCCATTTTTTCTTTTTTTATGTTTATCTCATGAGATGCTCAAACGTTTGTGAACAAGAATAACAAAGACGTGGAATCATCCATCAACAAAGAGGGTCTACAACATGACACCAACAAGAAATAATAAAAGTAGTGGAAATAGATTCCAGGTGAATAATTGGCTCACAAGGAGGAGCTTGCATGATTGAATCTACAAACCAAACAATAATGGAATGCTCTAAATCCAAGATGAAAATCCCTAAATTAATGATCAAATCCTTCATAGTATTTTTGAAATTCAAAGGCAACTAAAAACCATTAGAGAGACATATGAAGATCGTATGGTCATATGTCAATTCATGCATGAAATGGGAGAAAGAATAAGCACCAACAAAAGATTGATGAGCATCTCCTCTTTAATGATTCAACAACAAGGAATTACTCTTCCATAGAAACATCAACCTCCTCCAAATCTACTAGGGACACTCATTTGATGAAAAGAAAGAACACAAGAAAGGGAGAAGCCATGGAAGAGTTTTGAAATCTAAACGTCTTTGATGCGGATGCTAAGATTGGCCAAGAGGACAAATCATGGCCTCTTGGAATGAAGTACTTTAAACTTAATGGTTTTCACACAATATGAGGAATAAGGTTATTATTTACAGCATATCTACAAAGGCATCCCTATGATGGGATAACCAAAGTGGAATACAAAAGATTCTAGAGAAGGCCCTTTCTTAGAGTAAGTTTAAGAAGTGCTTCAAACAAAAGTAGTTGTCAAAGTATTATTATAAAATAAAAAAATAAAAATTATGAGTTTTGTAATATTTGGAATGAATTAAAGAAGGCCAACAAGTGTACAAAACATATATAACTCATATATTCCTACCTATAACTAGGATGGAAAACTAAAGTTGAATGTTTTGATAAATGGTCTCAATCATTCATATATGAATCAGCTTCTTGTTATGGACCCTATGACCCTTGTAGAGGTTGTAGGAAAGACCAAGCATTGTGAGGCATAGGCCCAAGTTCACTGAGACCTCCCACAAGAAGTTGAAAGACAACCAAGTAGAATGTTGAATGATAGTAAAAAAGCCACAATCCTTTTGTGTTCCTTCATGGGCAAGATGTAGCATGCTCACTTATGTAGAGGCTCAAACCACAACATCCAAGACATAAGATGAGGATAGAAAATGTGGTTTGTTTTCAGCATAATGAGAAGGGGCATTGATCTTGTGAATGTCCTAAGAAGAGAGGTGGAACTGAAAATCTCAATAATTTACAAAGGATAAACACCATGGATGATGTAGTTAATGCTCCTAGAATATATATTTCATTGGAACAAAGACAAATAGACCACAAGGCTACAATGGTTGAAGAGCAAGGAAAGATCAACTTTCAATATCGATTTGTGTTGATCAATCTAGGATCTAGCCATAGTTTTCCAGTGTCAAGTGTAGTTGTTAATTATTGGTTTGGTGTGAACAAGTTAGAGGCACCATAGGTATTAGAGATGCCATGAGATATAAAAAGGCAATTACAAGTTGTGCAAAGCAAGTGGGTTTTCCACTCATGCATATTTGCATATCTTACTACTGGACTCATATGATGCCCTAATTGGACTAAATACCCCAAGAAGCCAAGGTGAATTGTTATAAAACGAGCTTTTAATACATTGATAATGAAGGATGAACAAGAAATTCCCACAAAATTATCAAATATATCTCCCTTTGATACATATTTTCCATGCAGATGAAGAGATTCTCCAGGAAAGATTATCAATGTCATATTGTAGATGCCATGGACCCTTCAAGTAATAAAGGGCCTAATCTTGAAAACCGGCCTATCTTGTAGGATTACTCGAATGTGTTTCCTAATGTGTTGTTGGGAATTAATCCTAGAAGTTAAATGTATTGCTCTAGTAAACTTATGTCAAGAGTCAATCATGTTACAAGACTCCTTGTAGAATGAGATTTTGGAAACAACAATGCAAATACTTGGACAAAGGCTACATGAAGACTAGTGTTTCACTTTAACAATGTTAAAAGAATCGTTACAAAATGAGTATGTTGGAGGTTTTGGAAATGAAAATGCAAATACAAATGTTGTTGGACAAAGGCTAAATTAACCTTGTGTTTCATCTTGGGGAGTCCTAGTCCTTTGTGTAGAGAAAAATGATGGAACACTTTGGTTGTGTATTGATCATAGATAGTTGGAAGGTTGTGAATTGATATAGATAGTTGAACAAGGCAAGTATCATTTGTAAAAGATCAATGATCTCTTTAAACAAAAAAGAGGAGTTGAAGTTTTATCTAAGATAGTGTTGGATTACTGAGGGGAGAGGAGTTGAAGTTTTATCTAAGATAGTGTTGGATTACTGGTCGAGGGGGGTGTGAATCAAGAATAGAGCAATTCAATCCTTTTAAACCATATAACTAAGTATTATATCAACAGCTATTATTATCCAATAACTGCCGAGCAAATAAGCAATGAACAAATGAACAAACATACATATACACAGTAAACCGCCTTTTTTATGCGGGAAGCTCACCTGAAAAACCACAATGTTTTTTATATGTTTTAAAGAATTACATTCATTGGAAGCACCAACTCTTTGTTTTCCGCCTGTAATTAGAATGAGGCTCCAACCTCCTAGTTTCAGGCTACAAACCTAAGGAAGCTCCAACTCCCCAATTCTCCGGCTACAAACGTATGACCATAACTCCCCTAGCGGCCTCCTGTATTAACCTGTATACAACTAATTCATTATTGCCACGCCTGCCACCCTAAAGTAGAAGGTAGAATGATGGAACCACTGGCTAACATGTCACCGTGATACATACCTTCACTATAAACATACCAATAAATCTAAATCCATGCATCAACCCAGAAGCCTAAACTTGTAATCAACTTGTACCATAAACAAGTGACCAACCATGCACCAACCTGTAAAAAAAAAACAAAAAAAAAAAAAAAAAAAAAAAAAAAAGTGCATCCAACCATGTACCAAGTATAAAATTAACTATAAAATACTCATCAACTATGACTCATCAATATGTACCAAAGATCATCAACTATACACCCGATGTATGCGCCAACTCATCAACTACTTGTCTCGCTGGCAAATTCAGCTTAACGTGACAGTTGAATCACCGTGATACTCTGTCATTGATGGCAAGTACATTGTGGCTGGGTGTTGATGGTTTGAGTTCAACAAAGAATGAATAGCAAGCAAGAATAATCGCTGAGGAGAAGAATCGCTGATCATTGATCCCATTCAAATTTTTCGAAGGTCGCATGCATCGCTAGATCCGTGAAGTCAGCGAGAGATAAGCCATCTGGAGATCTGAGTTCCTAAGGCCGTGAGAACCGACATTGAAAAGTCTCAAAATCCGACATAATCGGACCGCCCCATTTGAAGGACGGCAAGACCGGCGCCACCGTAATAGCCTCGACAGGAGGGCTTCATCGACTAATTGGGAGTCGGAGTTTCACGAGTCCCGCGAACAATGACAACGAACCCTGTAACCGCTGAGTATGCGATTTCACGATGTAATCGCAACCGTTAACGCAGAAGCGATCTGGACCGTTAATTTTTCCTCATGGAGAATCGGGATCTGGACTTTGAAATGACAAAGTCACATGACATCGAAAACCCCGAAATCGCGATATTTGATTTTGTGATTTAATCGCAGCCGTTGATTCCAGAATGAATCTGAACCGTCGATCAACATGTGATCTAGACCACCGATCCAACACACGTCAACATACCACATCACCCAGGGACACATGGAACAACAAGGGAATGACAAGTGTCAGACTAATTCAAAATTCCAAGCACATGTAAGTCACGAATAAGAGTGACATGTGGCGATTTAACACCGTCAAACCAATGAAAGTGACGCCGCCAGAAAGTATCTGGAATCGGGATCGGAATTTTATATCGTCCACCCACTTGACATCAGTAACTCGAATGCTGATATGCGACGCATTTGATCTCAACCGTTAAAGCAAGCATGAGATATGGACCGCTGATTTCCTTCATCGGGGAATCGGGAATCAGAGGATCGGGAATTTCAGGCATGTGCATGGTGACATCGAAAAACGCCAAAACCCCAATGAGAGGTTTGACCGAGGTCACGTGTTGACGGTCATATGGGCCAAGACCTATAGCCAATGGGGCTAGCATATGAAAGGAGCATCTGGATTTGGACGATCGAGAATCACGCTGCGTATGCATTGAGGCATCACAAACCCCGTGACCGTCGGCTGCAGTAAGGTTGTGGTCATGGAGTGACTGGCCACGGGTGACCGAGCTGTTTCTCGTGGAGGGCTAGCATATGAAAGCAAGCCGAAACCCGATTTAAAAGGGCAAGAATAATAAAGAATATCCAACGGTGAGGATAAGGTTGAATGTGATCATAATAATCATTCCAATGCCATATCATCTCTAACATTTCGCCACACATGTTAGTAAACCCATGATTGCAAAATACCAGTTGCGGATCGCCATGCCGTTGGATGGATAGCCATACAATGGCTTCCAAGGAGTTGGGAAGTTGAAACGCTGTGCCCGCTGCGGTATAAAAAGGAGACCAAACATTGTGTTAAGTTGGTTGTCTTGAAGGAAAAGAATGAAACAAGAAGGAGATGTGTGTGGTGACATTACGATGAGATCCAAACCGATGAAATGCGCAGCGCAAGGCATGCAATGATAGAGCAAGCGCAAGAAGAGCGCACGACGTAACAAATGCGATGCGCAGGGAAAATCGCTTCGCGGACAGAAAAGAGAAGAATTACGTAACAAAAAAAATGGCAAGAAGCGATTTATCCGGGCATGTTGTCTGTGTATTCATGATTTCATATTAAAGGGTGGTTGGGAGGTGCTCGGAGCAGTCCCTACAGGTTCAAGCAGGGAGCTTGAACACATGAAGTTAGAAGCTTCCATCCGGTTGTAGCCAGAAACCAGGGTGGCGTGGTGGCGCTAGGGAGAACAAATGTTCATATACGTTGGAGCCTACGTAACCGGAAGTTGGTGCTTCCATCCGCCCAGCCGGGAATATTCGGAGTTATGCGCTTCCATCCGCCAGGCCGAATATTCGTGAGTTGGTGCTTCCTTCTAGTGGGTGCCAGAGAAACTGGGGAGTTGAGCTCTCAAACAAGTTGCGCCTTGTAAAACAGAGGTAGCAGCCTCACATTGAGTTGGTGCTCAATTGTGCTACGGATGTACGAACAAAAAAAGACCTGGCTAATACCAAGAAGAAGAGGTTTTCTCCCTTTAGTGGTTTCCTCGTGAAAAAATTTGTCTCTGTGTGCATTTTATGTGTGACTAATGATCTTTACTCTTAATGTCCATATTGTATATTGTTGATGACACATGAAGAAATATAAATAATGTTTTAACAGATTTAAAATAGTTTAAGCTCAATAACAATCGATTCACCAACAGAGCCTTTTGTAGTATTTCCAACAATTGGTATCGAAATGGTTCATTTTATTTAAAGGTAGATCTGTAAGTTTAAACATGGCAAGTCATGAAAGGACTTCATCTTCTAAGCCTCCTCTGGTTTGATGGAACAAATTTTGTCTTCCTGAAGATTAGAATGAGAACATATTTAATGGCCTCGTGCCGGAGCAATTTGGGATGTAGTAGAGGACTGATATACAAAGCCCGTTGTGCTAGCCAACAAGGATGATAAGTTAGAGTTTAAATTTAACGCTAAGGGGATGAATGCTATCTTGAATGGACTTGTCAAGCCGAAGTTTGTAAAGGCGTGATGTATCTTGATATCAGCCAAAGCAATGTGGGATAAACTTATTAATAGTTATGAAGGAAATGAGAAGGTAAGGCGCCAAACTTCAAACATACGATTGAAATTTGAACAACTAAAGATGAATGAAGATGGTAAATAATCGCTAGTATTTTTAAGAGTTGAAGAACTCGAATGCCATGAAGGGTCTAGGTGAGGCGTTTGATGAATCACTCTTAGTTCGGTGATTTTAAGATCCCCGCCTCGGGATAAATTTAATCCAAAAGTCTCTCGCAATAGAAGACTAAATGATTCAAAATCATCTATCATCAACTTCTAGGAACTCTAACTCATTATGAAATGAGGATTAATAAATATAAGTCCAAGATTTTCAGAGAAGCATCTTTTAAAGGCACAAGAATATTGATCTTAATTTGATGACATTGAGGCAAAATTTGTGAGAAGGTTAAAGAAAGGATCAGGAAAATATCAAGGGAAGTTGCCCTTCAAATGCTTTTAACTGTGGCAAGATAGGTAATTTTGTTTGGCATGTCCCCATCAAAAAGGACCAGAACTCGATGATGAAAAGAAGTACAAGTACAAGAAATATAATAAGAAAAGTTTGATTGCAAATAATGACACCAAGATACCGATATTGACTCATCCGGTGAAGATAATGGCCAAAGAGGATCATGACAATAAAAGCACAAAAGTAAAGAAGATACGAGGAAGAAGTCGTGGTGGATTTGGAAGGAGAACTAATCAACGCTCTTGAAGAAATTGATAGACTCAAATCTAAAAACAGTAAAGCTAAAACAAGTGTTAACACAAATTGAAAAAGACAAAGAAGAACCTGATGAAGATTGTTCTCCACTGAAAGTGGAATTAGAAGAGGCAAGGAAGATAGAAGACGTACTGAAACAACAACTGCCGAGAAGAAACTCCAGTGTGAAGCCCTAGAAGAAGAAATAGTAAGACTAGAAAAGAAATGGAGAAACAAAGCAATCGTGACAAGGAAAATCAGCTACATAAAAGCATCGTAAGAATTAACCTCCATTCTAAATCAACAAAGAAATTCAAAGTCGAAAGTTGATTGGGATATGAAGAAGGATGAAGTAGCGATCATCCAAGTAACACCGATTCCCATCAAGTTTGTCAAATCCTCAAACATCGACAACAACCACCCCAGACAAAGAAGGAAAATCATCCATCAAGATGGAACGAAAGGAAACCCCTAACGTAACTGGCAGGACCGTAAAGATTCCAAGATGAAAGAAATCGACCTCCCTCAAAGAAGAATGCAGACTTTTCAAGGCACAAAAATCTTCATGGTTATTGTTTTTCTCGCCTAAGTTTGGACAATAAAGTTATAAATTGTTCCTCTAAGATTTAGATATGAACAATCAAGATACCCAATGAATAACCATCTACCACAACAAAGATTGAGACAGCCTAACAACAAAAAATCACAGGTTGGCGAATCATGTGATGACTGGAAGAAGGACACGGAGAAACACAACAACAGTTATAAACATATCAATCGTTATGATCTTTTATACAACGAATCAGAATGCTACATCTATCAAAATTACGGACATAAGGCGTTGAAACCATTATCTAAGGAAATATAACCCAGATCGGTATCCCACTGATGAAAATGTAAAAGCCTGGAAGAAGAGAGTAGATGACAATGTGGACTAGCGCCTATCAATTCAAAATAAAAATAATCCCCCGGTATATTGACGTTGATGCTCCAAACACATGACTGGAGATAGCGTTTCTAACCTAAGTGATAGCAAATCGGAATGTAACTTTGGAAATGATGCACAAGGAAAGGTGAAAGGTAAAGGAATTGTAAGTTTGAGTAAGGGAAATAGAAAAGCTCAAGATGTGTTACTTGTAGAGAATTTGAAGCATAATTTTCTTAGTGTAAGTCAAGTTTGTGATCGAGGATGTGAAGTTGCTTTTTACCTCTAAAGATTGTAAAATCAAAACTGTGGATTCACGTAAGTTAGTTGCAAAAGGTATAAGAAACGAAAACAATGCTGTCTATGTTTTAAAGAAGAAGAAGAAGAAGAATGCAACTTAAGCAAATATGATGAAAGTTGGTTGTGGCATAGAGATCATCACTTAAATTTTGATCACATAATCAAGCTCAAAAATAATGGGGTAGTAAAAGATCTTCCAAGATATCAAAGCCACAAATGACTCGTCTGTAGCCTTGTCAGATAGGAAAGATTATTCGCACTCAATTCAAATCAAAAGATCTTCCTTCAACGTAAAAACCTCTCCGCTAGTACACATGGATCTATGTGGACCATCAAGGAAAGAAGGTACGTGAAAATAAAATTACTTTATATTGATTATTGATGACTATTCTAGACTAACTTTAATCTTTTGAAAGAAAATCACAATTTGAAAATTCAAAGTGTTTAAGGCTTTGACCGAGAATCAAATGAAAAAGGTTAAAGGCGTATAGTCCGATGGTGTGAGAGTTTAGTTCTTGAAACTTCAAAGAATTATGTGATAAAAATGGGATCAAAAAGAGAGTACACAATTCCAAGGACTCCACAAAGAAACGGAGTTGTTGAGAGGCGTAATCGTGTCAGTACAAAAAATGGAAAGATCTATGATGAACGGAAAGAACATACCCCGCATATTATTGTGGAAGCAATTCATACAGCTTGTTCATATCCTTAACAAATCTCATCTCGCACTCCTCACAGTTGACAAGACCCCTTATGAACTTTGGTTTAAGACCCGCCTAATCAAACATTTCAAAGTTTTCAAGAGCACATGTTATATCAAGAACAATGATGAAAATATTGGAAAATATGATGACAGGTCGGATGAAGGTATCTTCTTGCCATGCCACAAACAAGAAGGTACGATGCTATAATAAAAGGCAAGATAAACTAGTTGACCGATAGATGTAAAAGTTGATGAAGAAATCAAAGTAAATATAAACAAGAATGAATCAAGAATAGAAGATACATTGAAGATGAAGATGAACAGTTCAAGGATCGTAAAGAGAAGAGTCTGGATCAGATAAAGTTGTGAACATTCAAACTGATACAAGTCAACAGAAAGAAGCAAAATCTCCTCCTCGTAATTATCGTGAAAGACCATCCTAAAACCATAATTGGGGATATAAATGAAGGAGTTCATACTAGAAGGAAACCGATTAAGGACTCAGAACAATCTCTACAAGTTATGCTTCTTTTATCTATGGTTGAACCTAAAAACTTTGGAGGAAGCTAGTCTGAAGAAGATTGGATTAAAGCAAAGAATGAAGATCGGATCGTGATTGAGAAGAACAATACCCTTGGGAGCTTGTCCTAGACCCAAAATAAGAATGTAATAGGTCCAAATGGGTATTCAAGAATAAAATGAATGAAAATGACAAGTTGTTAGAAATAAGCCAGATTAGTCTGTAAAGGATACATGCACAAGTGGAAGGTCGAGACTTTGATGAACTTTGGCACCAAAGGGCAAGATTAGAAGCTATCGTATCGTTTCTTGCTTATTCTTGTCATAAGAATCTCAAAGTTTATCAGATGGATGTTAAGTCAGCGTTTCTAATGGAGATCTAGAGGAAGAAGTATATGGAGCAACCCCGAAGGATTTTCATAATTACTGCACAATCATAATTATGTTTGTGTTTAAGAAGGCCTTATATGGACTAAAAATAAGCACCACGAGCTTGGTATTACAGACCGGACAAATTTCTACAAGAAAAAGTGATCAAGAAAGGTAATGTTGACAAGAACCTTTACATTAAAACCGGTTGATGATTTACTAGTTGTTTTGGTTTATATGTGGCCGATATTGTTTTTCGTTAAAATTAATCAATCATAAGGTCCAGTTGGTTTGCTAATTCTATTCAAACAGAATTTGAAATGTCTATGATAGGAGAACTGGCCATATTTTTGGCTTACAAGTAAAACAAAGCTCGCAGGAATTTTATTTCTCAAGGAAAAATATTTAAAAGAGATATTGGAAGAAATTTCAAATGGAAGATTCTTACAATCAAAGACACCTATGGTGGTTGGTTGTAAGCCGCAAAATATGATATCTCAATTGATGTTGATCAAAGGACATATCGCTTCATGATAGGCGCCTTCGTGACATCACGCGATTCCGGGCCCCGAGAATGCAAGCCGGTTGGAATGGTAGGTCGCTTTCAACCGGGCTTCCCAAGCAAAGTCATTTTATGTACCGGGCCAAAAGAATATTTAAATAATTTGAAGGGAACAATGACTTATGGATCCGTAGAGTCCTAGAACTGTACTTCCGCTTAACCGCTTATTCGCGCAAGACTGGTAAATTGTATTGATGAGAGAAAAGCATCGCTGAGGAGCATTTTATGGGTGACTCATTAGTTGCATGGCTTGCGTAGCGCAAGGATCTATTTTATAATATCCACTACGAGACGTATCACATTGTTGTCGCTACTTGTTGCACTCACGATCTTATGGATGATACAACTCTTTGCGTGATTTGAAGGTAACTTACACCGATCCTATTCCAATTCACATCGATAACACTGGCTAGTGTCTCCAAGAATCATGTTCTTCATCCCAAGACTAAGCATATCCCAATCAAGTACCATTTTCTCAGAGAACAAGTTACAAAATCGTAGTTGTTCAATCAACTGTATTATATACCTTCTACATAACAAATTGTTGATATCTTTACTTCAAAACCATTAGTAGCAACCCCTTTGATATCTTCGCCAAAAATTGGGTGATAATCATGTTTAAAAGGTTCACCCGTCAAGGGGAGTGCTTGTTGAATATCTGGTGGATTTCCAAATGCTTATAGATGACAGGGGAGTATGTACTGCAACAACAAGATCGAAGAATGTTTCTTTGACATCGATGTCAAAGGGGAGAAAGGAGTAAAGGAGTAGTAGTCGAGTTTGAAATGTTTATGTAACAAAGGAGAGTCTGAATGGCCGAATACAGAGGAGAGTTGAGTCTAACTGAATGCAAGTGTTGCCATCAATGCCAAAGGGGAGATTGTTGGCAAATTCGCCATTAGACAAATAATCAAGATATACTTGTCATTACGGCAAGTACGCCAGGTTGCAGTGATGGTTTGAGTTCAACAACAATGAATATCATCGCAAAAATAATCGGGAGGAGAAGAGTCAATGACCATAGGATCCCATTCAAATTTTTCGGAAGGCCGCATGCATCGCTAGACCAGAAGCCGCGAGAGATAAGCCATCGAGATCGAAGTTCTCGCGTCGAGAACCGACATTGAAAAGTCCCAAAACTCCGACATAATCGGACCGCCCATTTGAAGGACGCTAGTAAGGCCGACTGGCGCCACCGGAAGAAGGACAGAGGCTTCATCTGGAGAATCTGAATCTGAGTTTCACGAGTCCCCGTGAATAATGACAACGTAGAACCCCGAAATCGCGCGATATGCGACATTTCACGATGTAACGCGTTTCATTAACGCTAGTTTATCCGGACCGCTAATTTTCCCCGCTGGAGAATAGAGATCTGACTTTGAAATGACAAAGTCACATGACATCGAAACCCCCGATTTCGGGCGACATAGCTTAAATCGCTGATGAAAGAAAATCCCGATCAATCCGAACCGGCCGCATCAACATGTGATCTAGACCACGATCCAACTCACGCCGATAGGACACGACACAACCGTGTGTAATGACAAAAGTGTCGCATTCAAACTTCGTGCAATACGTAAGTCACTTAATAAGAGTGACACGCAAGGCCATTTAACACATGTCAAACCACTATGACGCCACAGTAGTATCGAATCGTGGATCGGAATTTTATAATGTCCACCAATTTGATCGAACTCCTAAATCGCTGATACGCGATTTCTCGATTTGATCGCAGCCGTTAGAACACGCATGAGATATGGACCATTGATTTCCTTCATCTGAGAATCGGGACGGAGGATCGGGAATTCTGTAGGCAGGTGCATGGTGACATCGAAAATGCCGAAACCCCGATGAGAGGTTAAACTGAGGTCATGTGTTGACGGTATTATATAGCTAAGGCCTATAGCCAGCAGGGATAACACATGGAAAGGGGCGCATCGGCATCGGGAATCACGCGGGTGTATGCATTGAGGCATCACAAACCCCGTGAGTCTCCTACGTAGCAAGGTTGTGGTCATGGAGTGACGGTCACATTGACCAGGAGCTAAGCTCAGGAGGGCTAACATATGAAAGTGTTGAAACCCGATTCAAAAGGCAAGAATAAACAGTCATCCAACGGTGAGGATAAGGTTGAATGTGATCGAAGGGTTACCGTCTCCACGCATTACCCTTAACATTTTCGCCATAAATCCGTTAGTAAAACGGACTTATGATTGCAAATTAGTTGTGGATCGCTACGCTTCGCTTATCGGACAAATTGTCGCCGGGCTTGCCCAAGGAGTTGGGAAGTTGAAACGTTGTGCCCAAAAGATAGCAAAAAGGAGACGAAACCGCATCGTTAAGTTGGTTGTTCGGCGGAAAAGAATGCAAATCAAGAAGGAGATGTGTGGTGATGATTACGTGATGAGATCCGTAAACCTGGCTGAAATGCGAGCGGGGCGCATAACGACATAGAGAAAGCATAAGAAGAGCAGAATGAAGGAACAATGCGATGCAGAGGAAACTTGTTGGGTGGACAGAGAAAGAGAAGAATTACAGAATAGAAAAAAGAATGGCAAGAAGTGATTTATCTGAATAAATTGTCCTGCGGTATTCAAGGATTTCACATTAAAGGCGGTTGAGGGTGCCTCTGGAGGACTGTTAGTCCTCCGAGGTTCAAGTAGGAGCTTGAACACGGGAAGTTCTAGCTTCCATCAGGTTGCAGCCGGAGAAACCAGGATGGCGCGTGGTGGTGTAAGGGAGAACTATTTTTTCTTTGTTATATAGGTTGGAGCCCGTGTAACCGGAAGTTGGTGTTTCCATCCGGGCCAGGCCGGAATATTCGTGAAGTTATGCTCAACCAAATTGGTGGCCGGAATATTCGTGGAGTTGGTGCTTCCTTCTAGTGGGTGCTGAGAAACCAAAGAGTTGGTTCTCTAAACAAGGTATTTGTAAAAACAGAGGTAGTACCACATTGAGTTGGTGCTCAATTGTAAATGATGTACAGAACAGAAAAAGACTGGCTATCATTTCGAAGAAGAAGAGGTTTTCTCCCTTTATGGGTTTCCTCATGAAAATCTGTCTCTGTGTGCATTTTATATGTGACTGATGATCTTTACTTTTACTGTCCATATGTTGTATATTGTTGATGACACATGAAGAAAGATAAATAATGTTTTAACATATTTAAAATTGTTTAAGCTCACATACAACTTATTCACGCCCCCTGCCCCTCCCCCTCTCAGTTGTTTTAGTATTTCCAACAGTCTCAACCATATACCTCAACCAAAAGCCCTCATCAATTTCATCATCCAAATCTGATTTGTAGCTATGTAATAGACTTGGTGTATATGATCACATTCATGCAAACCTTCCTTAACTTCAACAACAAGAGACTATCATTTTCATCAAACTTTTCTTTAGTCTCACATGCCTATTTTTGGATTAGTCAACAACCCTAACTTGAAGTAATCATAACTTTGTACCTATAATGTATAAAGATCTGAAATTGATATACAATGTTCTTCGGTGTGTTTTATGCAATTCCTCCAGGTGTCACTACTTGGAACCTCTCAGAAAAGGAGTTACAGCAAAAATTGCATAGCTTGTTGAATTATGACTTATTCTATAGAGCGACCTTGTAGAGCGTGCCCCGCACGAAATATTTGTTGAATTGATCTGAAACTGTGACACATCATACTACAAACTGTAATGTATAAAGATCTGAAACTGATACACAATGTTCTTCGGTGTGTTTTATGCAATTCCTCCAGGTGTCACTACTTGGAACCTCTCAGAAAATGAGTTATAGAAAAAATTGCATACCTTATTGAATTTTGACTTATTCTAGAGAGTGACCTTGTAGAGCGTGCCCCGCACGAAATGTTTGTTAAATTGATATGAAACTGTGACATATCATACTACAGACTGTACCCTAACCAACACATTTGGTTTCACTGAATTTGACTCTATTATGAAGAAGTTATGACCTTTTTACCTGAAACACGTGTTTTTGACTAGTTTTAGGACTAGCCACAAACCCTATTTTCCACGGAGTGTAACTCCGAAATTGCAATGACCCACAAGCTGAATTTTTTACCATGGATACTTGGATATGTTTTTTCAATGGCATAACAATTTCACGGTCTGAATCATTATAGAAAAAAATTTATAGCGAAAATGGTGAGATGACCAGTAAATAACATACCTTAGAAAGCACCATCAAAAGAATTTATCCTTCGTTGCATTTCGGTCTTCTGTTCTTCACCTTCCCTCAGAATTTCGGCTTAGATATCCTTGGTTACCTCAGACACCTATAGATATTCAATATGCTCAAATGTAATTAAAATGAGACTCTTATTTATACTCTCCAAGTAGCTTCATTAAAAACATCTTCTAGATCACTTGGCCCCACTTTCTTTATTTTAGGATTAACCCACTTCTAATTTCTCCATTAAATTTATTATTGAAATAATTTATTTTGTATTCACTTTGACTTATAATACACTCATTACTTCTCTTTATTATTTACCTTTTAAAATCTCTTAAACCACTTTGACTACTTTGACATTTTGGGGCTTCTAGATGACATATGAGGGTCCTCCAACTTCGTAAGGTCATAACTCTCAAACCGTGAGGAGTTATGTGACGTTCCACATACCACCAGAAATTGAATGACATGTACTATCCATATAGAATAGTATTATCTGAAAATATATCATAACTCATACCGTTATCCATCAAACAAATTTGGATCAATTACCCAAACCTGAAGTCTCCAACTTCTCATGGCCATAACTCTCTAACCGTGAAGAGTTATGTGACGTTCCACATACTACCGAAAATGGAATGACAAGCATTATCCATCTAGGATAGTTTATCTGACAAATTCATTATCCTTCATCTCATTATTCCACAATTAAGCATGTGTTCTCTTACTTCGCAAAGCGTCTTCCCGTGAGGGCTTTCACCATAAAGGGACCACTTTGGAGTTCATCCATCTTTACTTCTTATCAACCATGACAAGACAATAATGAATCATCTTTACATGAAACAATCTTGGGTCTATTACCCAAACCTTTGTGTTGTGGGCTTTTCTTCAAGGGTTGACATCAATGACAACCAACCTTAATCAACAATCTCCCCCTTTGGCATTGATGACAACACTTTGATACAATACTGAAATCATATCACTCATGCTCCCCCTGGAACCATGCCTCTGTCCTTTGTATCTGATAAATTCGTCTCTGTCCTCTGCATCTAATAAATCTTCTTCCCATGGAACCATGTCTTTGTCCTCTGCATATAATAAATCTCTCCCCCTTTGTCATCAATGGCAAAGGTATCTTTCCATCCGGGGCTGCTCCCCCTAACTGAACTGTCCTCTTATGGTGTTTCATCGTGTACATCTAAGACATATAAGATAAGCATTCAAAAAGCATTCATTTTGGAGTAGAAATAACTCCAAGTCTTTGACGAAGATATTCAAAGGCTTCCCGTGGAAGTGGTTTTGTA
>SNQJ01S0004159.1:155516-234839 GCA_010110895.2 Picea sitchensis | reverse complement strand
AGGGACACTCATATAAGTTTGCCATGTTATTTGTTATGAGCCCAAAAATCTCAAGGATCATGGACTAAATTATCCAACTCATGACTTAGAGCTTATAGTTGTTCATATCTTGAAAATGTGGAGACATCATCTTTTGGGTAGAGGATTTGAATTGGGGAGTGAATATGACAACCTCAAATACTTGTTCACTTGTCCAAACATGAATGTAAAACAACGAAGATAAATTGAATTTATTTGAGTATAACTTTGAAATCAAACATATCAATGGCAATGAGGACAAAGTGGTTCATGCACTTAGCATAATAAGACATGCAACTACCATAAGCTTGTGTGAAATTGAATTGAAAAAACAAATACTTAGAAATGCTGCACAACATGAGTACTTCCCTAAAGTCATGGAAGAAATTCTAAATGCCAAAAATAATATGCAATAGAATTACGAAGAATTTAGAATAAAACCTCTTCATGTTTGCTGTAAAAATCCATGTGCCCAACAATATAGAGACAAGGCATCTTGTTTTGAAAGAAGTTTATGATATACCTTCTACATGTCATCCTAGATATCAAAAGACTATAACAACATTGGGGAAGCAATCTAGCAAAAAAGAAGAAAGATACCACCGAGTATGTTGCTACGGGTTTGGAAAGTCAAAAGGTGAAGATGAAACATCATTATCCCATTGGATTGTTTTAGCCATTGTCCATTCTAAAATGAAAAGAAAGATATTTTTATGGATCTCATTATAGGTTTGCCCAACACAAGTAGGAAGCATCACTCCATCGTGGTGTTCGTGGATACACTTGACAAAGCTTCTCACTTTATCCCCAC
This sequence comes from Picea sitchensis, assembly GCA_010110895.2. Lineage (NCBI taxonomy): Eukaryota > Viridiplantae > Streptophyta > Pinopsida > Pinales > Pinaceae > Picea > Picea sitchensis. The sequence goes on along the minus strand of SNQJ01S0004159.1, from coordinate 234,010 downwards.
TTGAACTACACGGAAGGCTTCAAATATTGGTGAAATCTTTGTGGAGATAGTTCAACTGTATGGTGTGTCTATGAATATTTTTCTGACAGAGACACAATGATAGTTGAATTGTATGGTGTGTCAAAGAAGATTTTTCTGATAGAGATACAAAGTTTGTTTCCAACTTTTGGAAGTGTATGTTTCAAGCTATAGACACCCAACTAAAATTTTGTACCACTTATCATCTTATCATCTGTAATCTAATGGGCAAACTAGAAGAGTGAATCAAGCTCTTAATGAGGTTGTAAATGTATGTCATGGACACATCATCCAAGTAGAAGAAATACATATATCTCATTGACTTTACATATACAATGGTTTTCATACATCAGTTGGCATCATCCCATTCAAGTCACTTTATATCATAAGCTGTGACACTCCGCTGAGTTGGAATGACCCAATGAACAGTTTTCTAATTGGGCCAAATATATTAAGAGACATGGAGGAAATTCTTGCTAGGATTAGGAAACAATTAGAGGCAGTTGAAGGCCATCAAAAGAGTTGTAGATGAGCACATAATTCAAAATAATTTTGCAGTTGGTGAATATGCCTTCTTGAGGATTAAGATTAAAAGGACTTCGTAGAAGCTTGGGAATTACTCCAACATTTCACCTAGACATTGTGGAAAATTTGAGATCTTAGAGGATTGTATCGTTTGCATATAGGTTTGCATTACCAAGTGTTAGGATGCATGTTTTTCATGTTTCTTTGTTAAAGAAATGTGTACATGATCCTAATCACATTCTTGATTGGGCTTTGATTCAGATATAATTGGAAGGAGTTTCAGACAAAGCCAATACACATTCTCCCCAGGAAATTCACAACACTCTAAGATCAAGCCATTGACCGATCATAAAGATTACCAGACTGATTTATATCTATACACCTGTATGTTATAACCAGTATTTTGGTTTGTTGAATGAAAGTATTAAGGTCAGGATATACACTAACCAAGTCATAACAGTATAATAGGGTTTGCAAACCTGACCAGGGTCGATTAAAAAGCCAGGTTTGTCTTTAGACTCTTGGGTGAAGCACTGGAAAGTGCATTTCCAAGTGCAATTGTGACTTGTGTTTAGATGGGTGCACCAATGTTGACATTTATTAGCATTCCAGTTTGATCAAGGCAGATCAAGCTAAATACCAAGCAAAAGCAACATTCTATAGACAGAATCCATGAACAGCAGGAAGGGGAATTTTTTGCATATTGCTGAATTTCAAAACAAGATTCTTAATGACCAGCTTTCTACTCTCATATTTTATCCAAACATGTTTAAATTTCACTATACCTGCTGCACAGACACCTGAAAAGACACATTTACAGGAAGCTGAACCAGTGTGTAGCTAACCCACAACTGCATCTATGAATCTTAGCAATGATAGCTGCATAGAGTCCTGCAGGTTTTTATATATCAAATTAATGGAGAGGATCAGTGAATCTCTACCATCTAAGAAAAAACCTTTTCAGGCTTCCTCTCATCTGACACAGATACCAGAAAAAAAATTCTATGCTAGATTTATAAGCTATGCACTGTAACCAAGCATAGTATCACTAACATGTGTAATGAAATAGTTGTACTAGATAATAAATATTATGATACAAATGATGTTCTTTGCTGCATGTTGCAGCATATTTATACAACGTCAGGGATCTTTTATATCAAATATGCACATTTGATGAATAATCTCTGATAAATCTATGACATAAATATGTATTCATAATAAATGATACTAAATAATTATATGAATTGATATTAAATTTAGGGGTTTTATAGTAAAGCACTCCATGATTAAGCCACAATTAAATTGAATGCAATTAATTGATGCGGATTAAAACTAAAGAATAGTCAAGAATATGAAAGCTGCTGGTGCAAGACAACTCCAGGTGGGTTAGTACGCATTACCAGTGAGTTTGCATGAGGTACACAGTTTAAGACTGACGAGTCTTACTGAATTTTAACATGAAGTCTCAACAGATACCAGATACTGTTCTAATCCATAACTCTTAAAAAATTTCATGCTGGAAACAGAGCAATTGGGCGTTTTTTAGCTGTTTTCATAACGTTAAGGCAGCCTGGTTTAAAGTCGGGAGGATAATAATTTCTTTGTTGTCACACAAGCAACTCCTAAATGGACTCATCAATGAAGCATCTCCTGGGGATTTCAGAAGGTGCCATGAAAATGTGTCTTATCTAACTCCTAAGGTAAACCTTGGGGAGAGCAGAATTACACTCACTAAATCTTCCAGATAAATCTTACTGTAACCTACACAATCAAAACTTAATGCCATGATATTCTTTGCAAAGGTCATCGGAAGGAAAAGCATAGAGTACACCAAAGGGGTGTCTCAATGCAGCTGTAAGCACTATCATCATAAGGAAAACCAATGAATTTGCCAAAAGTATAAATTGAGAAAAGCCACTCTCTCTCTTTATAAATATCAACAGTTTGTCTGTTGATCCCAGTGATAACCACTCCCCTCAGAAATGGGACGAGACAATTCCATATTATAATTTTCTTCACTTAGCATAAGCAATGAATCCAAATCAGGTCGTGGGAACAATAGTTTCAACCGAAAAGCATCAACACCATTCAAGTAATATCTAAAGAGCCTCTTTACACGGATAAATCCCAAATTTCCATACAATGCAAGGGCTCCCTTGTTTGTAACTTCTGCCTCCAGTGCTACCTGTGGAAATCACAATGTCAATGCAATCTGCCATGATGGAAAATCTTTGTATGGATCATTTGTGACAAAACAAAATATGAAGTAAAATGCTTACAGATTTCAAATACATACGTTGCCATTACAGATTCCAATACAATTGTTGCCAACCTTATTCTATATACAACCATTTCTAAGAGATCAGGTATGTCAACTAAATTTTTGAATGGATGGGTTCAGAATCGCCATCTTTTCAATTCTAGGAAGCAGGGAAACAACATATATATTCTTTTATATTCAAGTGTCAATGTTAAATATTCATAGATGTTAGAATTTTTTCTGCCATTTCTTTCATAAACAGTATATCCAAATTTCATTTTTTTCTGCACCTTTTTCATTTTCTGGTTGTTTTTTAAAGTTTGTTGTTTCTGTTTGTACTTGAGAATGGGTCCTGTGCCACTAATGAGAAATTTTCAAAATCAAATTTTGGGGCCAGAAACACCCCTTCTGTACAATAAACTGTCAGGGAATATCCAGGAAACATGACACTAAAGTTTCCATACAGCAAACAACTTGGAGACATTTTTAGAGGTTTTTCCAAGGGTTTTGTACCAGTTTCCTGGAAAATGAAGGGTGGAGCATATGAAACCAGCCATTGTCACAGGGAAAGAACAGAGGGTTTGGTTTTATCAACAAGGAAGCTTTCTTTCATGGACAGGCAAATCATAACATTTCTTTTCTAACTCAAGGAAATTGCTGAAAATCTTGTGTCTGTTGACAGATGAACCAAAAACAAAAATAAATAAATAAAAATCTAACCATATAAGGCTCCAATGTAACTAGTATCCCATGAGCCCAATTTCAAACATACACATTCACATGTACACAAAAGCCTCTGCCTAAGGAGGGGTCAAATACTTTAAAAAATGTGGTTAATGTATGCAGTGTACATGTATTCATAAAACGGGTTGACTAAAACAGTTATCTAACATGTCAAAAACCCTCACATTAATTTGTCACAGCTAAAGCGAGCCATTGCCATTGCCTTCATGAACGTGCATTTATATGCTAAGTTCATAAAAAACTGAATAAATAGACACCAGTAGAAAAGTTAGGTTGGATTTGGGGTGTAAATATTGTGAGATCCATGTAAATACTATTTGAAACACATCTGTTATGATTTGTTTCAAGCCAAGATTGTTTTTTCCTTGAAGTGAATATGGTGCTTGTGTCTGTTTCTAACTAAGATGTAACCGAAAAAGATTTTAGTCATGCTTTTAGGCACATGTTTATAAATATTAACATCACTATCTAGCATCATGATATTTTTATATTGACTTCTTATCATCAAACTGATTGTTATTAGACTTGAGGTCTTGAAAGCCTCTAACTCAGGTTCCAGTAATGACAACTTTATGAGGAAGAGGTATAAAAGACAAAGCATAAAGTGTTGACCTGTTATTAATAATAATAATAATAATCTATTTTTAATGTCACGGCCAAGCCAGACACCAAATTGGTGTATGAGACTCCCTCCACCCAGCGATTTGACTCGTAAAGTCTATGGAGGTATACATACCCTACCCCCCTTTGGATTTGAACTTGTGACCTCTTAGGAGGAAACATATGTTCTTAACCATTAGGCCCACTGTTATTTGTACACTTGGATGACAATGAGAATTTATGGTTCCTCGAATATTCTCTAGAACCAAAGTTATAAATATGGATTTGCTTACAATAACAGTTGTTGCATAAAAGGCCTCGTGATGGGGTTCTCTGCCACCCTTGGTCATGTGATCAATGATATAGCATGCCACTTAGATTAGGGTTTGGCCTACTATAACATTTTGTACCTTTGCACGACTAAATAAAGGGTTTGGCCTACTATTATAGTAGTATGGAATGAAACAATACAGCACATTGATCTGCAACTCTAGTAGTTCCATTTCATTATTGAATTTGCTTGATGTTGAGAAAATGGACCGGATATATAATTCAAGTTGAATTGTACCTTCTTGTATGTTGTTTTAACATACATAATAGATGCAATTGTTCCTGACAAGTTACCCATGGTTATAAGGTGTCTTAAGAACACATACATGCATATGCACACATACTTGGCTGCATTTATGATGATACTCATAAATCCTAGATTGACCACAAACATGATAATAAATTGTCGTAACCTAGTTATCTTCCCAGCAATGTCATTTGCATAAAAAGAATGAAATGTATAACCTTCCTAATCTCTAATGCATTTACCGTTGACATATGCCATAATTCACCAATTAGGTGAACAGATACTGCCAAGACAAACCTTGTTTATACTGAGGATAACAAACTGTATGTTTGATGGTCTCAGCTCCAAGAACCTAGAGAGAGGTTCAGCAAGTGGATGTTGAGAATCCAGAGTGAATTCTTAGGAGGAACAATCTATTTGGTGGCATGAGTGGATTCTCATGCAGATAATTCATGCCTACCTTGAATCCCTTTTTGGAAGATATTGGATGCCAATTCTAATAAGACCTTCACACACCCGAAAGGATTAGATGATTTGAACTGGTGCTTTTGCATATCTGTACCTCGGTTATACACTACACCTGCTTGGACAACTGCATCAAGAGGAATAATGTCTGAAAGTGGATTGGATATGAATCACAGAATCCATGCGGTTACAAAAGCAATCATGTGTCCTGGTTCAGCATGTGGTATGCCCCAATTTGGTTGAATAGAAGTTTACCTTGTATAGCAGGCCAACCTGATTTAAGCAAGCGAACTTGCTCTAGGAAATGGCCAAAATCATGTTTATTCAAGCATTTCCTTTTAATAAATACTTTAGCTTACACTATATGTTGATGCTTTACCACATGTCATCTATGTAACCAAAGTATCTTGCCCGCCCCTTGTTTATAGACAGAACATCTCTGGTACAGGAACAGGTGGAAACACATGGGAAACGTTTTCCAGCCAATTTTAATTCAAAAATGCTATTTCTGTACTGTGAAAAAAGTTTTTTTTGAAATAAGATGGTCATGAGGTGTGCCCTACAGTTTAGAAACTAAAAGAAAGAAGAAATTGTGAAAATCCTAAAAAACAGAAACAACAGTTTCCATACTGTAAAAAACATTGATTCCATACAGGAAAGGCAATTTTTCCTGATTTGTTAAGAATATCTAACAATTATAGAATTATACAAAACGTTTCCATGTTTCCTAAAATTCTAGAAGTGTCATTTCAGAAACTAGCAAAATGTTTCCAAAACCCATACCATTTCGCTGTTCCAGGTCACACTGCGTGACAACTAGTCATGAGTCATGACAAAGACGATGATTGTGTAGTCCACGGAGGTCTACAGCTTTGTGTTAAAGGTCTCCTGTTTTCTTCCATTCTTTTGTTTCACAGTTGTAATTGCCTCTGTGATAATGATTAGAGGTATGCCTACAGTCAAATTTCAATCAATTATTTTATATGTTTGGGAGCAAACCACCCAGCTTGGATGGGTGCATATCAAAAAGTGAGCAGCATCCCCAGCTAATTGAGAGTGTGGCCTCATTTGGTATGCATCCAGGCAAGCTGTATAATTTGCTCCCATCTATTTGAGCCTTGAGGCTTCTTCCAATTTTTTTCGATATGCCACTTGTATCATTCTCTACATTCTTGACCAGCAGATACAGGAAATTTTATTTGACCTTGGACTGACATAAAAACAATTTGAACATTTTGTATGGAATGAAACAAAACATTTAAAATACTATTTATTTATGAGCAATTTTGGTGACTAATATTAAATTTTCAATCTATTATCGGACAACAAAGATGATATCCCACAACATGGACAAAAACAGAGCATGAGAAAACCTAAACCATACCTCCTCGCAACCAGATTCCTGCATCACTTGAATGGCTCTAGTTACAAGTTCTGTTGCTGCATGGCACAAACAACCACATCCATGATTCTGAGTTTAAAAAATCGAACTAAAAAACAGAAAAAATGTTCATGAACATGGTTTCTTACGATTCTAAAGGGACATGAGACCATGGATACTCAAGTTATAACAAACAGAGATATAAATGTTATGAAACTCACAAGTCAAGCATATACACATAGTTACCAAATCCCTGCACAAGTGTTAATGCTTCTTATACTCAACTCCAAGCCAATGTAAATTATTGCCAAGAAAGGAGCATGCATGAACACCATTGACTACCATGACTGTTAGCTGTACTTATGATTCATGAATGCACATTGTAAATTCAAGATCCACATTCACCATAATTTTCTTTGGCTGTCTACATGGGAAGATGCAAGATTTGGAAAAATTGAATATTGTAAAAATGTTAAAACTAGTATCTTTACAGATCAAAGTGGTTTCAATGAAGAATGAAAAATGCAGTCCACTATTGATTGGATAGCTGGCCATTATACAAGAATACAAATAACTACAAAAAATAATGAAAGCTTAATGGCATTGAAGAATATACAAAATAAAGAACTCACCAATTCCTTTTCCTCTATAAGGTTTGATTACCACCAACATTGCTATATAACCTCGAAATGTGTTCCTATGCTGGCCCATTTTACAAACAATAGTTCCCACACAGTTGTCTTCATGAAAAGCCTGAAGGTCATAGAAATACTATTAGTGCGCTTTTAACCAATGAAGTACATGACCATTTTAAAAGATGAGTACTCAAGCAAGTCGATGACACTAAAACCAACAAGGGCAATGATTGACTTAAATATAAACCAGAGTAACTACTTTAAATAATAAAACAATTATTGCAGCGAATTGATAAACACCTAGAAATGCTAGACACTTGGTAAATACAAAATAGTCATGTTTCAAAAAATTAAAATTTTCAAGGCTTTTAAAGAAAAAAGAACTTATTGCAAGGAATGAAGTAGCCCAGTGGGTTAGCTTGAGTGATTGAGTACTGAGATTTACAAGCAGGAGGTCTCAGGGTCAAGTTCCTGGGCTGGCTGCCTCTGTGGACTTTGTGGGACTACTTGATGTCCCCGCCAGGTTAGGTTGCCAAAACGGCAACCAGTCGATTTACCCTGGGTATCATCCTTGGAATAAGGGGAAGTGCTTGGGGGTTTTTCCAAGAGTTGTATTTCGAGGAAAAAAAAACAAATCAGAGTGAAATTTAAAATAGGTTGATAGATGACCATTGATGATTACCAACATGAGAATAAATCGTTGAAACTCAATTTTGAACCTGAGGATTGCAATCAAAATGCTGGAAGTATTCAACATCAACTGCAGTTAAAACAATTGGGTGGTCCCTAACCACCTGACAAACAGAGGTTGGTCCAGCAGCTCATCAGTAGATTTCATCTGATGTTAGTTGTTAGAGTGGCAACGCTCAATAAAGTGTTGTTAGGAATCCAAATGTTAGAGGGTCGCAATAAAAGTTAATAACCCAACAAGTTATAGGTTAGTTGAGAAGGTAGTTAAATAACTTAACTGATGTATTAAAAAAAGTGGTGAAGTATTCAGTGACTCCTCCATTAATGAAGAAAAGACATTCTCTATATCTGTCTCAAACACTTTTATGGTTCTGCATCTCTAAAAGCCAGCCAGCAGAGGCATCAGAGCAAAACAAATCCTTAGGCATATAATCAAAGAATCATGTGCAGCCAACTTCAGAAGATTCGAGAGTCGGAGGAGAGAGAGAGGTTTGAAGACAGAAAATGAAAGCCAAGCTGTAATTTTTTTAAAGGGTATGAATCATGATTATTTAAATTCAGAAAAGTGAACTTTAGCTTTGATTTTCATAAGGGAAACCTAAATATACACCGTCGAGGGCACAACCCACCAGTGACGGCATACTTGAACCCACCAAATAGCAAACTCAGGGGGGCACAGACTTGAGTCTTGAACCCATCGTAATGTATAATCGACAGACTACATACCATATGAAGGCGTTGTTATCACACAAACCCTCACTTCTTGAGATAAAATCCTGAAGCGCAAGCAAGGCTTTGGTGTAACTAATAGGGAGGCCACTGTCACCTCACCAACCCTCTTCTTCACTTTACGCTGGCTCTCCTCCTGCTTAAGGGGGGATTCCCTAAAATAGGATTGCTAGAACTTGTGCAAGAACGTCCAAGGTGAAAATAAGAGATGGTTCTAGCAAAACCGTTTTTATGAGTTTGAGTAAATAAAGTAGATGGAAGGACCGGAAACTAGTGTCTTTCCATTGGGCATATGGTGTCAAATCAAGGCACATGAGAGGCTATCCTAGTGATAGAAAAGATGGCAATTGAAGCTGAAACGCTCAAGCTACGAAGGCACTTCCCTTGCTGTCCCAAATTGCAGAAATATAGCTAAGGATATTACTAGAGCAGATAACATCCAACACTTATGAAGATTATGATTTCCTGGAATTAAAAGTACGTGCATTTAACCAAGCACTAAGAAATAATGCATCCATAAACAACATCCCAAAGATAACATAATGGAAAATGGAGAGAGCCTACCAAACTCTTACTCCGTAAACATATGTCAAGATATTTCAACAAGAGAAATAGCAATAAAGATCTAAAAGATTTCCTCACCCACAAGATAGTTGAGTTGATATTCCAAACGCATCCAATAGATATTCAACAGTCAACTAAACTCCAAGGGATTTCTCTCAAAACCCTACCATACATCAAATGGAGAGAGTAAACCCTTATATAGGTTTCAACTCTATCTCCTCAACAATAAAGAAGCATTTGTTTTCCTAGATCATCAATCCTCCAAGGAATAACAATAAAATAGCATTCTCAACAATTTCTTTACTAAAAGTAGCAATGAATTGTTGAGATCAATTTTCTTCTCCAAGAAGAAACAATAAATATCTAAGGAAAACAATACAATAATGTTCTCATGTAACCAACTCCACGAGACAAGTCAAATAATGATAAAATAATGGAATGGTTAAGTAACAACCGCCAAAAATAACTAAGAATGTAACAACCCCCTCCATGTGGTTATTTGACCTTGATAGGTGCTTCAAGGACCTCCATAAAGCATAAGATAAATCACTTCATTATAATCTTCAATAATCATGCCATAGAAACCTCCATAAGTGGCTTGTATTGTTGTCATAAATGAACAAGATTGAAGTCAAACCCAGGATGTGTGCTCATACCATACATCTGAAATGATGTGAAATTGTGAATCAACCATGAATTTAGCTCGGCAGCTCCAAATATAGAACATGCACCAAGGTAGAATCTCATGAGCTATGATACAGTGAGCCCACGTCACACTTATCTCATGAATACGACAACTTTATATGGTATAGTGCCTCATCACATGCATCTTCGCTAAGACAGAAGGCCGCAGCCAAACAATGAACTAATGCTCAATGTGAAGGCAATCTATCCCATCACAATATATTATAACAAGAATTTATCCCTGACATGACGTCACCTCCATCCCACAAATAGTCAATAACTAGGTTGACCCACAGCTTCATAGACAGTTCCATGAAATGGTCAAAAAGAAGGACAACATCCCCACTATATTGCTAGACAGCTCATTAAAATATGAATCTTCATGCACATATGAGCCCACCTTGAAATCATATACCATCGCATGGATTAAGAAAAAGTGGACATGCCATTGTATGGATTAAAGTGTTAAAAGGACAACCCCATCACATGCATCAACCATCTTCAAATTGTTTAAGGGCAGCTTCATGAAAGGATATTTAAAGGCGGCTCCAACATTTAAAGCAAGTCTAGACTTCTCATATGAAAAGAAGCCATCGAATGAGCTCAACATGTGTGCCACCATTAAAATATTTTTGACTTGCCTTAAGATATGTGGCATGCCTTTTGCACATGGAATAATAAAACATATGGTTGAACTTTATATGGATGAAGGGGATGCACCACATTAAAATGTACTTTGGACCTATCTCACACGGTTCAGGTTCAAGTTTGGTTTCGACAATGATTAGGTTCGATTTGAATTTTTTTATTAGGTTGGCATGAGGTTCGACTATATACATTTTTTAATATATATATATATATAAAAGCTTTAAAATAAATACCATAAAATAATAAATATAATTTATGACTCTTAATATAAGAATTGTGACTCATATATAAAATATATGGAAAAGTATATAATAAATAATAAATAAATATGCCATAACCTATATACTTTATAACTAATCGTAATTATATTTTCTAATCTTGCTACTCTATATTATCTAAATGATAACCCTAAGCCACAGTCGCAGTACGAGGGAAATGAATACCTGTCGCAGACGAAAATGAATACACGCCACATAGACACCATCGTGGTCAATAGGCAAATGAATGCATGTTGTAGAGGAAAATGTACACACGCCAAATGGCACAGTTACGAACCACCATAGAGGGAACGAATACACGGAATGTGAATGCGAGAATTAGCAGGCTATCAAGAGGGAAAGAAATGCACAGGCCAGGCCATCCGGAGGGGAAGAATTTGGTGGTGTCTATAGCCATTGAATAAAGTTGTCATGTGTGCCATCAGCTGCGGCCTGTGGGAGATTGGAGAGATACGCCATACCATTGATGATTGACTGCACATTTGATGGTTGTATGGAGGTTTGAGGGCACATTTCATAGGTTGAACCGAACAAAGCGAACATGAACCGAACCTCAGTCAAACCTTAGCCGAACCTAAACTTTGTTTTGAGGATTGTCGAACTTCCAACCTCAAGGTTCAAGTTCGGCGAACCCTGTGACTTAGCTTTGGACTCCATATCATGGCATCTTTCACCATACTTGGACTAGCTTGGACCACTAGCATATAAAATAATATTTGATTTCCTCCACATAGGGTTAATGGGTGAATAGAAGGGATGGCCAACTAACACATAATAATAACCATGGTAATAGATGTTGTATCTCCTAATACAACCCACCATAAACCAAAGTCGTAATAAAAGGAGACCATGAGATGTATGAGTGTTAGGCTAACCACAAACAACATCATCCACCAATGATATACCACAGCACCAAAGAGCATCTTACAACCATCAACCAAAGCATCAAATGAAACCATAAAACCCAAAGCTCCATAATCAAAAAATCTACCAAGAGGGTGATCCATAAATCATCAAGTATGAGCATAATCTCCAAGCAAAGAATGAAGGTGTGTGAACCTCCAATCCATGAAGAACTCCATAGGTATCATGCTGCAAATCATATATTGTGATGAAAATCACAAAAGTTACCATCGTGAAATATGACAGGATAACAGGGATTAAACCAACACATGAAGGCATGAAAATGGTGTGAAACAAGACCACATGAAGCAATGAAATAAGACCACTGAATACATTATGTTTCTCTTTGCAGCTGCTACAGTGGCCATTTCATCAAAACCAAGAAGAGATAGAAATGTTCTTTAATTGATGAGAACAAAAATATCTTCTCTCAAGCTGATGGGCTAATGGCAACAAATTAAACTACAGCACCGTGTACCCTAGATAGAGAGCCAGAAAATGCCCATTTATGGTAGGCAGCAACATATTTGGCAATATACATCTGCAATATTTGAGAAGACAGCTTATATATATTTAGTCTACAGTTAGCCCCAGGGGTTAGCTCAATCAGCTGAACCGTCTGCCCAAGGTATGTTGCCAATGGAGAGGCCATATATCACAGTTTCAAATACGGTCAAGTCCCTCAGAGCTACCAGCCACTATTGTAGCTGACGGTTGAGCCATATTCCATCCAGATATTCCAGGGAAGAGGGGGGATCCCACTAGGCTTTCATTGGAAAAAAAAATTAGTCTACAAACATACTGTACAGAGATGCTGAAACAGATATCTAGGACACAATCAGCATTGAATGTATTTTTTTAGTTCTTTAAATTTTTAGAGATTTTGCAGACAATTGAGGGGTATTTTTTTATTGAAATGGAAGCCCCTCTTGAAAAGTTTAATGGTCATAATTTTCAGACCTGGAAGGTCAAATCTAAATTGCATTTAATGCATAAGAATATATGGAGAATAGCCAGTGGAACGAAGCCGAAACGTGCACAACAACACAAAATAGAGTGACAGAATAGGGATGACAAAGCCAAATCCATCATTGCACTTTAGTTGACTCTGAGTTCCACCATCTTGACTCATCAAAAAACGCCAAAAGAAATTTGGGATGTGTTGAATGAACTGAACGGGTCAAGACTCAAAAGCATTGAATGCTAAGCTCTCTCTGAAACAACTTTTTTAGGTTCAAAATGACTAGTGGTGTAGCTATGTCAAGTCACATAAATGAGTTGAAGTACCTAATGAAATTGTTGGAACTTGGAAGAGGTATGTGTAAATTTTGAAGAAGAAGATGCTAAAGCAGAAGTATTAAACAGTTCGTTCCAAAATTATAGCAATGTGACAATCCCACTCTGTCAATTGCCTTCACAATCCTTGGAGAGTGATATCTGCCTTTATTGCAGAAGAAAATAATAGAGCGGAGGAGAATACTCAAGAAAATGCCTTTGCTAAAAGAAAAGCAAGCAAGAAGACATGTAAAAACAAGGTCAGAAAAAAAAGGAAGAGGTGCACTGCTATTGTGAGAAACCGGACCACAAGCTGGATTTGTAAAGTTAGAGCAGCTGGTCCTCTCAAAAGAAAGGCTAAAGAAAAGGAGAAAGAAAGGAATATTGTCATTACTAACACTATTGACAAGGAGGATGAGGGTGAGACAAATGGTGACAAAACTGACAATGATTTCCTATTTTTAATGGTCACGTTTGCTTAGGTGGCATTGCTCATCAAGATTCGAATTGTTTAAAAGAATTTGGTGGCATTGGCAAAATTCTACCTTTAAAAGGGTGATGGAAACCTGATAGAACACACATATGGGAGTTTCAGATTAATTGGAGGAAAACAACAGCTAGCAATCAAGATTCTGTAAATCATCATCAAGCTTTTGTAAACATCTTTTTTTACTCTTGTATATGGAATTATGACCTTTGGCTTTTGTGTTAGGCAAGGGAGGGGGGTGTGTTAAATCAAAGATGTTATTTTCTATTATGGAGGGGGTGTTAAGAGTTGTAACTTGTAACACTGAATAAAATGTTGTTATGAATCTAGAGGAGCTCGACCACGACACGGTGGTCCTTTAGAAGTTGAACAGATACTAGACACAAATGGTCCTATCACAACTTATGGGAAACATCTTCTTCAATTGGGAAAAGCCATGACCTTTTACTTCTCAATGAAATTTCCACGCGTGCCTTAACTTTCACAACATTTCTCATACGTAACATTATGGTCAAAATACTTTCAAAGTATCACTCTCAACACTTGTGTGAATCTCTTGTCCTTAGGCTTCTAGCTATGGATCGGATGTCTCACAACTTTTACCTCTTGTATCACATTCTTTCTCTATTGTCTCAAACGTTTTCTTTCTCTATATTTTTATCTTTTGGGTTATGTTTTTATGTCGACAAATGCCTCTCTGAACCTGTGCGATGTAGACTTCAAATTCTAATGCATCTATCTTCTCTTCAAACCTCTCAACTATTGGGCTTTAATTATTTACATGTCGTGGGCTTTTTGAATCTCATGTATTTTGCGAAATTAGTGCTTTCTTTCCAAGTGCCAACCACATTTTATCTCTCATGAGGACACCTTTCTTCAACTACCTCACAAGATAACTTGACATGTTTTTGTAGACTTTCTTACCTTCTAACAATGTCTTGTCGCAAGGTATTTGTTCCCTAGCTTGCTTTTTATCAATGGAGTCAGCTACAAGCTCCTCTTCAATGCCTTTTTCTCATTGGAGTTCAATGCAAATTTTTCACTGCTCCTCTTCAATTCCCTTTTCTCATTGGAGCTCAATGCAAATCTTTCACTACTTGGAATCATATGATTTTTGTTTGCAGGTGGGCATCTTAGTCATCTTCAACATCTCCTTCTCTAGAAGTCTTGCATGTTTTTTATCCTTCAAAGATTTGAAACTTTTTTAAAAACTAAATTAACCATATTTTAAGGCTTTGAAACTTATTAAATATTCACACTTTGAATGCCCTAATATTATTTAAATACTAACACTTGCCCTCTCTTCAGTTATCGGGTCCATACAATGGTCCTTCTTCATCTTTTCATGATCATTAACTTCATGTAGATTATAATTTTATATGGATACTAATACAATTGACACAGTCATATTGGAGAGAATAATAAATGTCTCAATATAATAATGTTGCAACAAATACATCAAGAGCCAAAGGTAGGCAACACACCAACATCTCAAGTTCACCATCTCTCCTTACATCATATACAACACACTCATATGGTTATGGTGGTTTAACCACCTACGCCTCACTTTAACATCGCATATCATCACATGTCGTACTAACTTAACATAAAGTTTACATAATACAAAATATAATTAATATTAATTTGGGGCTGGTTGTTTGATCCTCCAACATTATCATCCACTTCATGATCACTAGAACCAAATACCCCTTCAATTCACTTGCAAAATTTTGAATCTTCACTATAGCCAATAAAATTGCATTTTTATGTTACTTTCCAACTCGTGTTTTTTTTGCTTTGAGAATATGTACATAAGTTGAACAACAAAAAACTCTTAAATATTTTACCCAATGTTTTAGGCTAGACCACACCTCCTCGATTTCAATGAAACAAACTACTTTAGTCGAGCTCAATGTCATTAGGTACATAGAGTTCATCACAACTTTAACCCAAAAAGAATAATCCAAACCTTAGGCATGCAACATACTCTTGGCAACCTTAACCTATAAAGAAATTGTTTATTTTTCCTTCCTACAACCTCATTTTATTGTCAGTTATATGTAACCGTCAATTGTCATTGTATATCGTGAGCTTTATAAAACTTGTAAAACTCCTTAGAGGTAAACTCTACTCCATTCTCATTCCACATTGGTTCTATAGCATTTCTTTGAATATTTTAAATGCTTTATAATCTTTTGACTTTTTTAATAGTGCACAAAACTAAAAGTACTTGGACCAACCAATTGATTATATCTACATTAGACAACATATATCATGTCACATCACTAACCAAACCATATTCTTTTCAAAACTTTCATGATGTTGCTTCCCAACCAAGCATTATTCACATGTTTTGATCTCTCCCTATATCTTTGGGAGACCTCTAACAGTATCCAATTTCAACTACAACAAATACAAAAAATCAAGATTCTTGAGCCACACTTTGTTGTAATCTTCACTAGTTGTCGTGAGGGATTGTCGCTTTGTCACTGCAGCTTCAAATTTGTTCAAGCCTATTTCCTCTTTTACAACAACAATTCTAGAATTCTGCTTCACATTTTCCTAATGAGATATTTGTCAATGTTAAATTTAATCTCGCAAATTCCAAGCAAAAACACCTTATGTAAACAATTGGAAGAAAAAATGCCTTCTACAGGAAATTCATGCAACAAAAAAACCTCAAAAAGCTAATTATGTGCAGCAAAAATGCCTCATGTAGGGAGTTAAAAAAGCCTCATACAGGCAACACCCGTCAACAAAAGTATCTTGTCTTCAAGCAACAAATAAAATCCCTTTTCTTCTTTAAAATATGTGTATCAATGAAAAACAAAATAAAAATTTACCTTAGGGTCACGTGTCTTTTGTTTGTGGAACAAATTCCACAAATCAATTTGGCATATTCACTCATTGCAAAATCATTGCTACAATTCTGATCAACAAAAGCCTATTTACTTCAAGCAACCAAAAAAATTATTCTTCTTTAGATTATGAGAAGCAAGAAAAAAAGAAACAAAAATGGACCTTTCCTAACCACATGTATGTTGATTATGAGACAATGCAGAAATCAATCTAAGAGACACTCACTACAAAACATTTGCTACAACTTTGAATCCATGTTGCTACACATCACAAACTCTTTTATTGTTTTTATCACACTATATACTACCTTTCGCTTTAGATTTTATTACACAAGACCAATGTCAGTACCAAGTCATCACTAGTAGTACCACATTTTTCTCTGATCGGGTTGACATTGCCAAAAATATTTTTAATCCAACTACTTTTTGTCATTGTTCAAGCTGCAATAAATGTTTTCCCACAATGGCATCACTACCTAAATCCTGACACCTACAACTCCTCGTTGTTGGAAAGCAAGCCATTATTTTTCCATATGTTGCTACAAAAACATAACTGTTCTACGTCATTTGTATTTTATTCTACAAAGTAGCATTAGTTTTATTTCTTTGAATTTTATAAAACAATAAGGCATAGTTAAGTTATCATTAATAAAATTATCTTATCTTATCTTATTAGGTCGACTCACGGGTGAAAAATGCTCTCAACACCACTGCTAGGCATACAAGTTGCATCTCATCATTGTTGTTGAGCACAGACATTGAATCTCAACATTGTTGTTGGGCAACCACATTGAATCTCAACATTATAGTCAAACAAAGGCATTGAATCTCAACACTATTGCTGAGCATACACACTGAATCTCAACACTATTGCTGAGCATACACATTGAATTGTCAGTTTATTCCCATGCCATGACATGAATGTTGTTATATGTAGCTAGGACATAATCACAACTGAACAAATATTTCAGCAAATAAATTGCTGGTAATCAAAGGTTACGTTGTCAATTCATTGCTACTTTTCACAATTCACACGCCCTATCAATCATTGATACTTGTTGTTGTCATGGAATATTTCATCTCAAGGGATGCACTTCTAAAATTTTGTAATTGAAACTTCCTAAACCAAAAGTTACTTTTTAAACTATCATCGTTACCAGACCCAGAAACACAAAAAACTTATAAATTTCCACTTTATAGAAATTAAAAACTTTGATTCTGACCTTTTCTTGATACCTTCACATGGTGTACACAATTTGTTGTCTTCAACTTTACTACCAGTTTCTTTTGGTGATGTTTACCACATCTCAAACATTGGTCGTGTTAACTTCATCTTCTTCCTCTTCTCGCTCATTCAATATGCATGTCCCCAAACATGGCTCTAATACCTTGTTAAATCTACAAGAGGGGACAGAGATGACAGAAGCAAGAAATGCAATATTCAATCGATGATTTTATAAATCATGAATTGCATACTGAATGAGACAATGTCCTGGACTCAATCACTTAATTGCAGTGGTTGTCCTAACCACTGACCTAATCACTAATTATTAACATACTGATAACTTTATTACTAACATTATGCTAACGCATTACATTAATGTCATTGCATTACATTGTGTAACTTTATTCTAACACTAAATGGTAATTAACACTAACAATAAGTAAGGATCTCATTCACTGCGGCATCCCAATTCTCTAGGTTGTGGCAGATCCTACATTACAGAAAAACCGCCAAAACAGTAATAAATGCTTGAAAACATTAAAGTCAGTGCAAATAACAAGTAACAAATGCTTAAACAGAATCTCTCACAGAAGCACTCATATTTGGCACTTTAAACATATAATTTGTAATGCATGCCTGCTTCTCAAGCTAGAAAGTGTCAAGAATACTACAAGAACAGCATGAACCTGTGGGGAAAACAAGTCTGTTAGCTTTTGAAGAATTTTGTGGGGAAAACAAGTCTGTTAGCTTTTGAAGAATTTAAGCAACAGTGAAGCTGATTAAATTTAGCTCATCAATGCAATCTGTGGCGTGCAGCGTAATTGAATGATCAAACATATAAGCTACACACCAATCTGCTCAAAAATGCCCTCTTTCAAATGGCACTATCTAGATCCTTTCAATGAGATGCCTTAAAGAACTGTTCCTTGAAACAAATTACCCAGTTGGTGCTGGATATGTGCTTAACAGTGAGTAATGTCCATGGTTTGTTGATGAGAGTGCACACTGACATCTCTACCCAATGCAAACTGGATATTTTGCTCCCTCTGCCACTATCGTCATTTGCATACAAGCAGTTTGAAAATCTTCAATGCTATGTCACACTTTTGAGCTCACACATATTTTTAGATGCAATTAAGGGCATTGTACATTGGTTCAGCAACAAACAGATGCAATGAATACTCTAACTCGAGGCATGAAGGGTTTGGCTATGCATCCACCTTATCACTCAAGTATTTGGTGAATTAGTCCTGTCACTAGGATTCACAAGATCTCGTGTGTGGTGCCAAGTTGGCTGGTACCCATCTCCCAAACCAGTGCTACAATGTGGGCAACCAATAAGTGTACATTTGAGTTCTCGGTGTTAGAAAGTACGTATTCATGAATAATAATAATAATAATAAAATTGCTCACTTCAGATTTAGTGCCCCCATTTCAGATAAAGCCCCTCCCTCCTGACCAAAAACTCCCTTTTTGTTAGCCATGCTTGATCGTTACATAGGAAAAATTACCGACGGTCTGCTTTTGCCAAGTCCACCACCCACAAAATGTCAACTTCCAGAAAAGGGTCAACGTTTCTTGGCAGGGATTCCATGATAGGGGCAACTGTCCCACCAAAGTAACCCAGAACATACATCTGGCCCCAACCAAGCCGTCGGGAGTGGGGAGAACACTTTCTGTATTACATGTAAATGTCTGGTTGTAATCACCATTGTGTGAAACCTCGGAGTTCAACTCACTAACCCCAAAAGATGCTTGACGTGCCAGAAATGGGCAACCAGACGTTAACGTTAAAACAAAACCCCAAAGGTTGTCTCGAGGGATGACACGCGATGGATCCCACCAACCTGACAACGATTCAAACCCCTTTGCTACAAATTTTAATCTTCCTCGTCATAGAAGCGAATGCAAACCCAGAGGAAATATTGGATTTGGAGAAAATCCGAAAAAGAAAACTAAATTTAGAGACAATTTTTACTCCATTTGTACAAACCATACTAGTTACTTGCACCTATTATGAAAGGTCTCAAACTCTATATTCAATGTATCGCAGATCTAAAACCTAACCCAACTTAGGGCTATGTCACTCGCGAGGCAAATTTAGCCCAAAATAACAGCAAGACAGCCGTCTACTGTTCAAGGGTAGATTTCACATTTGTTTATTTCATCAAAACTGTGAGAGAAATATGGGATGCCGTTGCCTACCAGGAAGCAGAGACGAGGCCAGTTCTTGGTGAAGTATCTGTAAGTGAAAATTGAGTAGGGTTCGCTGAGTTCTTGGTCAATGATGCTCATTATCAATGGGAGTTGGTGCTCCCCTTCATAGCATGCATATCTGATGCTTCCTGCTGCTGCTACCTCCCTCGTCTTTGTATTTGTATCTTCTGCTGCTGTGACTTCTTGTTGTAAATGAAGAGAGGAGGATGCCAAAGTCCCCTCTTTGGCCATAGCCCATGCTTGAAAGAAAATTTTACAAGAGCCCTACGAACCATGAGATGGTCAGTCAAAAGAATAATACATATATACATACATGTTGTCCATGTGCTTGTTCGCTGCCGCTTCTATAAGAAGCGCAGGTTATCAATAAAGGAAGTATTTATTTGAATAAATAAAGAAAAAATAAATAAATAAAATAAAATATCAATGTACAAATAAATTTGAGACGAATAAACGAAAAGAGAAGATGTTAAAGTTTTAAAAACTATTATAATAAATCAAATATGAAGTATTTTATTCTTTATTATAATGTAAGGTGAAAGATGTAGAAATTATTTTATGAGGTTAAATATTATGTATCAATCATTATGTTATGTTAGGAGGAGGGTTATTATTTTTATAAACACTCTTCTCCAAATAATAAGCATGGTTTTTGGGCTTATTAGAGTGGTTTTTACTATAAATTTTTATTAGCATCAACAACTTATAAGCTAGCATTAGTTAGGTAACTTATGATTTAGCAAGGATCGAGATATCTGAAGACGCACATGTGGGAGTCTCAACTGGGGATGCCTATTTTTCTAGCTTCATCACAATAAGTCAATTGTCTCGTTGGGGACACAAACTTGGGTGGGAAAGTACAAGACTTACCTTCCAGGATTTACCACAACTTGAGTTATTGCCCCTCGAAAATATATATTCTTGTGGACCAAACCCCACAACCAATGTGAGATAGCATACAATAGGAGAGGACCTTTGGAGAAAAATGAGCCCTCGCAAAGGGTGACTCGTGATTGTACTAACCTATAATATTAGGGGAGTGTCTACCCCATCAAAAAAACAAGTCGTCGAAAGGTTTCTCGAACTCCATAAACCAAGAGTCATTTTTAATCAAGAAACCATAGAAAATGCAAGAAAAATCAAAGAAGATCTGGGAAATATATGAAGGACTAGGATTTTGTTGGGTTAGACCCATAAGGTAGATTTGTAGGGTCGTTGACTAGCTAGAGAAAAAGGCTCATTTGGGCTTACTAATTCTAATACTTTTGAATCAAGTATCAAAGCATAGCTCTATTCTCTTGAAATGGGGGAATCTTATTATTTCATTGACATCTATGGACCCTGTTACTCAAGGTGATCAGGGTAGCTTAGGAGGGACTCCACTCCATAAAAACAAAGAGGTTGTTAGCTATGGTGGTTAAGATAGACTTGACAAAAGCTTATGATAGGACAAGTTGGTTGTACATGAGGTTAATGTTGATTGTTTTGGGTTTTTGAGTTAATTTTGTCAACTAGGTTATGAGTTGTGTTACCACAGTGACTTTCTCTGTACTAATCAACAGCTCTAGCTCAAATTTTTTTGGGCCTAAATGAGGGCTAAGGCAGTGATGCCCTTTATCATCATTATTATTTCTTACAGTGGTTGAAAGTCTAAGTAGGGATCTGCTTGAAGCAAAGAGAACAAGCTCCTTTTAAGGGCATAAATATTGGAAGATTGTTGTATTAGTCTCATTTATTATTTCTAGATGACACTCTGCTCTTTTGTGATGGTATAATAAGGGTTGCTATGAAGCTTGAAGAGATAGTATACATGTATTGTACAGCTATAGGTATAATGATCAATGTAGGTAAGTTAATTGTTTCTGATATGGGTGTGGATGATAAGGATATAAGGTTCTTCTCTTAGATGTTCCCTTTTAGCAGATTGAGATGCAAAGTGGGTTGAAATATCTTGGCTTTTTTATAAAGCCAGATGACTATGGAAAAAGGGATTGGAACTAATTAATTGTAAAAGTGGAAAAGAGACTCTCAGTTTGATGTAATCGTTGGTTATCCAAGGGGGAAAGAGTCATATTAGGAAGGTTGTGATTGAGACAATTCCTATATAATGGATAACACTAGCCTTTATTCTGAAGGGAGTGTTAGAGAAGCTAGGGAAAATTGGTTACAGATTTGTATGGTCAGGGAGTAAAAAAAAAGGGGTATTCCAATAGTCAAGTAGCAAAAATTTACAGCTCTAAAGGAGATGGGAGGGTGGGGATTGAAAAACATTCATCATTTTGCAAAAGCATTAGAAACAAAAAGTATTTGGAGGTTAATATCAAGTAAAGGCTTGTGGTGTTAGGCGATTACTCAAAAATATATTGAGCCATCTATAATTGAGGACTAGCTAAGAACTCCAACAAAGACCTATCATTGTGTCTCAATTATTTGGAAGGTGGCAATATTAACATATGCTTTGATTGGAAGGTGGCTTATCTAGAAGGTGGGGAATGTGCATAGAATTAGGCTTGGTTGAGACCCATGGGTTGGATGTGGAGAAAATTACAAATTGTGAAATAATCTTATCCTCGTGCTTAGGCAGAAGGGAGACTTTTTTCTTTCTTGAGTGGTGGATTCGTTGGAAATATTGTTGTCATTGATGTGAAAGACAGGGGGAGACTACAAATGTCCAAGATAAAGATTGCAAGATGGAGATTGTTTGAAATATTGTTTTTGGATTTTTGATGCTCAGTTTGGATACCCTGTCTTTGAAAGATTGTTTACCCTAGATACCTAACTCAAATGGGAGCATGGGTTATATGGTTGGAAATATTATTTCGAGGCCTTTCCAACGGTACATGGAATTCCCTCTAACTCCCTAGGAATGAAGAGATATGATTTTTTCTGTCCGACAACCCAGCGAAAAAATTCATGTCATCTCGGCCAATCTTTACAGGTCAGACTTGAAAGTGGGGACAAAAATACTATTAATACAAGATAGACGTGTGCATTTGTAGTGTATCCAAGCAAGAAATCAATTTTTAAGTGCGCAAAAGTGATATGAGGTGTGCTTAAGGAGTCAAGGTGTCTTTTTGGGATCTAAAGGTGTGCAAGAGAAGTTTGAGGGGTTTTGTTGGGATTTTCTTGTTCTTAAGGTGCGCTATGAAGGATTGAAGGTTTGTGATGTTGCAATGTGTGTTGTTTTGAGGTTGTGATGCTACAATGTGCGCTATATTGAGGTTGTGATGCTGCAGTCTAGGATCATATTTTGGGAATGATGTTATGAGGCTCGCTAGGGCATGAAAGCTATATGTGACTAGAGTTTGAAGGATTGTTTGTGGAATGAAGCATGCAGGTGAATTCAAAAGTACTCTGTGTATGAAGATTTTGGATTGGTGTATACACGTATCTTGTTGAGTTGGTGCTTAGGTGAGGGGATTGGTGTCTCCAGCAAGTTGGTGCTTGCAAATATTGTAACAATAGGTTGGCGCCTACATGTGTTGTTGATTTGGTGCTCAGTTAAAGAGATTGGTGTCTCCAATAGGTTGGTGCCTACATCTTACTGAGTTGGTGCTCTGTTAAGGAGATTGGTGTCCCCAGTTGGTTGGTGCCTACAATCTTTGTAACAGTAGGTTAGTGTCTACAAACATTTATAAAGATAAGTTTTATGGTTTTCTCCCGATTGGGTTCCCATGTTAAACTTTGTGATTTGAGCTTCTATGTGATTACTGTTTCTCATCCAATGATTGATTGATGAATGGTTAAATAAAGTAAAAAGTATCTTATATTGATTCACCCCCCCCTCCTCTCAGTATAAGCATAAGTTTAACAGGATCTAGACCTTACAACAATTTGGAGGTGGGAATGGAAGACAACAGTTGTGATTGGCCTCAAAGACAAAGAGAATTTAGTGTGAAAAGGATATTTAATTAACCTAAGGACTAGTCATGTAAGGATAAAGGAAGTAGATGATGAATTAATATGGTCGAACAATCTAGAGGCTTATTCATTCCAAAGATTGGATACAAGGTCGTATGTGAAGGATAAGGCATAGAAAACCTAGCTTGGTGGTGGAAAAAGGAGTGGAAGTTCAAGTGCCCCTTAAAGTCATGCATATTTATGTGGTTGGCCCTAAAAAACAAGGTTTTAACATGGGATAATCTGCAAAAAAGGAATTACTATTGTAATATCCCAATTTTGACTCCCTTGTTTAAATTGTAATTAATGATGCTTAGTGTAGTTTATGACTACATGAATATTTCGTTATTGTGCCAAGTTGAAGTGGACAAATAAAAACAATGTATATGTATCTAATTTTTAATTAATGAAAAATTCCAAGCAACTAACTAAGGGCACGAGCACCTACAAGGACCATGATACCACGAGCAAGGAATGGTGAGGGGATCTTGGGGGTTCACCTTGTAAATAATTCCAAGCCACCCTTGCCAAGACTGTTTTGCTAAGATTTGAATTTGAAAAATGTTTCACTTGTTTTCCCTCCAACCCAATTCATTTAATGAGAAAAACCTGGTTAGTTGAAATGTCTCCTTCCCATAATTACGGAATAATGGGATGGTAGTTGAGAAGTCCTCCCAGTGGCAAATGAGAAGCATGGGATGAGTACAACAACTTGGAAAATTCATGGTTGACCCAGGATTGCCTTGGAAAGAGGAAAATAGTGATCTTGTGGGGGCGCACAAGGGGGCGAGGAGACAAATTTTGCATGCAAAGAAGAGAACACAAGAAGGGGGGCAATCTAAAACACTATTGAGTCAAACCAAGGAGAAAAACTAGTGATTTTGAGTAAGAATTCACGTGGGAAACTTTCTGGAATTTCTTGAGCATGGGACTGCAAGTTAGGGCCTTGATGGGCGCACATGAAAGCACTAGAAAGAGGATCTGCTCAAGGGATTGCATGGCAATGAAGAGATCTTTCTCTTGTGTTGTGCAGAGCTAACAAATTGGCACTTAAAACTTGTGGGGGTCGTGAGAGCTTGGAAAGGAGTTTCCCTGCGAAATTCATCCCTTGAGGGGTTGCTAAAATACCCATGCTAGTTGAGAGCCTTCCCTAAAAAATTTCCCTAGTGGTATCATGGCCTAGCTAGGGGGTGGCTAGTTGTTGAAAGGGCCAATGCAACTGAGCCTACGATTGGGTGGAAAAGTGCTCACCCTCAATCAGTTTGTTGGACAACTTCCAAATTCAAATAAGTGTTTGTACCTTGTCATAGAAATTTTCTTACATTCCATATTATCTTATGAATTTTGCATGCATTGTTGATGCGAAGTTGTGTGGGAAGTTCTAGAAAGGAGAGTATAGAAAAGGCAAATACATATTTTGTTTGTTGCCTTGTAATTACTATGAATTTCCATATGCATGCTTCTAATGAAGTGTAATTTTAGACAAGGTTTTAGCATGTCTACGATAAATTATGTGTTGTCAACCCTCCAAAAGCTAGGAGCATAGTTGAGGGATAATCAAGGAATTAACAACTCTCAATGTTATTAACTTGTTTGCATATTGACTAATGTCTTCTAATATGTGGAAAATTTATCTTTAATGTTTAGTGAATTTACCCTTGCATTATATTTATGAAAGTCATGAGAGTAACTCATGTCTATTGCTTTGGGAGGGATTTCTTGTGCAATTTTAATGAGTAATATGAATGCTAAAGTGTTAATTACTAGTTTGTGGCCTATTGCATTAGTGGAATGTTGTGAGAATATCTCTTTCTCCCTCTGTCCTTTTAAAAGACCGAAATTTTGTTGTAGGCTGAGATTTGTATTGGAAAGAGTTGTATGATGGAATGGCAAGTGAAATTCCTTTTGTTATGATAGGTTTGTGAAAGTTGTGTGCTTTCTTTGTGAACCTTTGTTCTGAATTGATATGTGTTATTATGAGGTTGTTGCCCATCTTTTCAATAGTTTACATAAGCATGATGGAATGGTGCATTTACTCAATTGCATGTACATGTATGCATTTGGGTCTAGATTTATGGGTTGATGTGTTGGAAGTGGTTTAAGGACCCCTTTTAAACTTGAAAGGTCAACTTGCATCTTTTAGAGTAACTTTTTAATTTGACATAATTTTGAAGATGAAGTTTTTAGGGTCTTGGGATCCTCCTAGGCATGTCATGGAGGATGCAGATGCATTTATATTATGGTTGAAAACCCTAAGATGCATAGCCATTCCCCTTGAATGTAACCATTGACAAGAGCATAGCCTTCCTATGGTACGCCTAATCAAGCATGAGGTCTAAGGCCCTTAGATCCTTTTTTTTTTGCTAGGAGAAATCAAGATGGCCTTGTAGAAGTGCATTTCCCTGGGGAGAAAACTTAAGAAAATTTGGAAGAGTTTTGAAAAAATTCTAAGGAAAACTTGGGCATTTTATGTGTATCGCATTAAGTTTTTCTTCGTGTGATACAAGGTGTACTGCAAAAAGAAAATCTTTGTGTGATATAGCCCATATCACACCAAAGAAATCTTTCGTGCGATATGGTAGAAGACACCAAGTATGGAGGTGACACGTGGCAAGGATATACTGGATGTCACAACCGAGAAAAGTTCCTCTGGTGTACATGTGGCTTGATATGATTGGTTGTCGCAGTGGAGAAAATTTTGAGTGGTGCGACACGCCCCATAAAATTTTGTGGGCATGCAAAACAAGGATGAAAGGGCATTGGTTAGAACGTTGCATCATGAAAATAATTGAGTGATGCGATAAAGGATGGATCTAGGAGTTTGTTGCACTACAAAATCCTTTTGGAGCACTACATATCACATCCATAAACAAAAATGGGATGTGAGATGTTGCATTCGATAAACACTTTGAGAGTGCAATAAAGAGATGAAAGAGGAAGGAGGTGGCATATTGCATGGTAGAATAAATTCGACCTTGCAACATGTCACATGGCCAAAGTTTTTCGACCTTGCGATAAGAACATCGCAAGAATGAAACCTTCAGGAGTGTGATGAACGCATCACGTACAACGAAAATTTGAATGAGTGTGATGAGAGGGGATAAATAGGCAAGAAAGATAAGGAAGATGATGGAAAGGAGTAAGGGGGATGGAGAAAGAAAAGGCAAGGATAGAGCAAAGAACCGACAAAGGATAAGTGTGTTGCATTAGGAGAAAACTTCTAAAGTTACAACTTATTGCAAGAAAAATAAATTTCTTGTTGTATGACACAACAAAAGAACTTTGTTTGTTGTGTAACATCACATGGGAGAAAATCTTCTCCAATGTGATACGTCGCATAAAGAAAAGTTTTCTTGATGCGATAGGTGAGAGAGAGAACTTTTATCACATAGGTGAAGTTCTTCCCATCTGCTAAGTAGCACAAGGATAAACTATTTTGGGAATGTGATAAGAAAGTTCTTGAAGATGTGATGAGCCAATCGAAGAAGGAAAATACCTCAGTAAGAGTTAAATCCAAGAGGTGACCGTATAGGGTGTGATGTAGAGCCATACAAATGCCATGTATATAAAGTTGACATGTCACTTATACAAATGATGATATGGCAGGAGAGATGAGAGCCCTTAGGAAACTTTTAAAAGCCATAACTTTGTTCTAAGAGCTTGGAATTGAGCGAGAGTATAGTCATTGGAAAGCTTTCTCAAGTAGAATATCGTCGTAAGCTCAAAACTGACTTTGGAATTGTGTTTAGGAGGGAAAATTTTGAATACTCCACCCCCTTTATGCTACTTAGGGGGTTGGGTATGTTATAGGTATGGTCATGATAGATGCTCATTGTATAAGGAGAATGTAGAGTCTATACAACATTTGTTATTGGTTTGTTCCTGGTATGTTCAAGTTTGGCAAGAAGTGGAAGGTATGTCTAGCTACATTAATGTATGGAGGGGTACTTCCATTGAGGACAATCTTAAATCTTGGTGTGGGATATTGCTAGCAAGAAATGCAAGTATCTTCAAAGACAAATCCATCTTACCTATGCAATTTGCCACTCAAAACATTAGCATCCTTAATAGTTTCAAACAACTTAAAGCTAAGAAGACTCCAAGGTAGATCTAATTGGTGGAAAACATTGATAGGTATGGTGCATGGGTTTGCTTTGATGGTGCAACTCAGGAGTAACCATATATTCATGGAGTAGAAGGTGTAGTCCATTTGTCGGACACTCGTGTACTAAAATTCAAAGTAGGTGTGGTAGGGATACATAGAACTTTGCAAAGCTTATGGCCCTGACATTAACACTTATGCTAGTTGCAAAAAAAGGTGCTCGCAAAATAAAAGTTTTTGAGGATTCTCAAGTGATGATTAAATGGATGAAGGGGGGAAATGATTTGGATAATTTTATGTTAAGGCCAACTTTTGAAGAGATCCAAATTATTGGATTTGTCTTTAATGTTGTTTCTTTTCAACATATTTTCAGATAAAAAAAAAATCTGTTGGTTGAGGGACTGTGCAAAGTTGGTTTATTGTCGGATACATGCCAATGGTATATTTGCGAGGAAGAAGAGGGTAAAGTTGTTGAAAATAAACATACTTCCTTTTATTAATAGTTTAAATGATAATATTGAGATGCATAGCTCTTTGGAGAATGATTTATTTTTTAGTTTGTTTTTTTTATGTATAAAAGTGTTAAGAGAACATAAATTTTCCTATCTTTTAGCATGTATGAGGAGACAAAGTTTTTGATAGATTAGATTAGGCACAAATATTGGCTATGAGGATGGATATCTACGAGTGCATGTAAGAGGACATTAGTTGGATACGATTATTTTGAGTGCATGATATAATAGCTATGAATATGTATAAGAGGACAGTAGTTAGAATTTATTTTGAGATATGGATTCCTTTAGAAGGAATGGTGAAATGGGGTTTAATATCTATAAAATGTAATTTTATTTTTTATATTTTATAAAATTACCTTCTTCTTTTTTTCCATGAGAGCAAAAAAAACATGGACCCTATGGAAATAGAACCGAATAATGGGACAAGCTACTAGGTCAAGACTCGTTTAAAAAGTCAAACACAATCTTGGGAGGGGATTTAAACTTTACCACGAGCAAAGGAGAAATCTTGGGTAATGCTACAAAAAATGACCCATTAGTTGATTTATTTATCCTTGAGCTAAAGGAAGTTGAATTAGTGGATGTGGAGCCATACAGGCTAGTACCCATTTGGAGGAATTAGAGGCGGGTGAGTCAAGGGTTGCTAAAAGACTTTCTAGATTTTTTATCTCGCATTCCTGCATCACAAACCAAATTGAAGTAAGAACATGGGTGGAGACAAGAGTTGAGTCATATCATCACTCAGTTCTTTTCAAAATGGCAAAGGAGGCATATAAACTTCTTAGAACTTTTCAAATTCAATCCAGATTGGATGCAGGAAGAATATTTTGTTAATTTGGTTATAAAGGAAGGTGGAAACATTTTGATGAGCGTGCAAGTGAATCAACGAGTATCAAATTTTATACTAATATTAAGGAGAATTAAAAAGCCACATCCTCATAAGCCTATGTAAAGAGAGTCAAAGATAATTAGGTACTAACTTAAGTGGAAAATACAATTGCAGATATCCATAATGGGGACTTAGCAAGGAGTGTTGATGAGGAGGAAAAATAAATCCAAGGGCTTTGGAACATAATAAGAGGAAGTTGTTGGCAGACAAAGAGGAAAAATGGAGACTTGAATGCATGAGAGCAGTTTGGTTGGCTCGAGGAGACGAAAATACAAATTCTTTCACAAAATAGCAAAATGTCAATACTATATGGGAGATGACAAAAGAGGATGGAACCAAAGTCACTTATTTTAAGGACATAACAAACCTTGGAGTAGCTCACTTTAAAGGAATTTACAAATAGTTCAATACCATCAATATAGCACAAGTGGTAGAAATGAAACTTTCTTCCTTGGTTTTGGGAGCAATGAAGACAATTAAAGGTTAATGGAGCTAGTCACAAAGGAGGAACCACAAAAGTTCTTACGCAGCTTCCAAAAGGACAAAAGTTCTAGACTAGATGGGTGGTCGATATATTTTTTCTTGGGAATCTATGACCTTTTAAAAGGAAATATTCTAAGGGTTGTTGAAGAATCTAGAACTTCTAGAAGGATCTTGAAAGCCTTTAACTCTACTTTTTGTAGGATTAAACCACACTCCAAGACCTAATTGTGAGTAGGAAATACTACATTAGTTAATTGCAAAAGAAATAGAGGAGAGAGAAAAATAGAATCAATCTTCACGCATAAGATACTAAGAAACCGAATCGAATCACATTGTATTAATCATTGATCATGAGTACAATATATAAGATTATCCATAAGAGGAGTAATGCGTACTAGGTTGGGGTTTCCATGTGCATGCTCAAGTAGAAAAGCAACCACTCTCACTAGCAACAGTTAACTAAAGTCAAAAGTTGCTAATAATAAGATAAGGTAAAAAATATAGGTGTGAGCTCAGTGAGAACTCTACATGAAGTCAACGTGCATTCCATAACAGAAAAGCTCTCCTAGAATAAGACTAGAGTCCAATAATGGAACTAAAGTCCTAATTGAGATAGAATTTCATAAATATGGAAAGTCACTAAAAATAGGAAATAGGTTAACTCTGAGAATAAGATAGGCAATGCACACTTCCTTAGGAGAATAATATTCTCACTCAAGTGCACTCTCTAGCCATGAAACTAAATTATCTCCTAAAATCAAGGAATGAAGCGCTCTTTCCCTAAAAAATAGGAGTTTGCCTAATGGTGGTTTATGAGCCCATGGTTTTGGAAACCCATGATATTTTCCAATGGTACTACATATAGGCAGCCATTGGCTAAAAACAAACCTACTATAAATAACAACCCCCCTAAATAGTAGGAAAAATGGAAAAAAAATGAGTATGTCACTAAGTATGTAGTTGAGCATGTACCCCAACACCCCCTCTGAAACACAATCGAGGTGTGCACAATGATGAGTCTTGGCAATACAAAGCCATTTTAGGTACTGATGCGCAAGTATAGATGCACAACAACTAAACAAAAGCGAGGTAAAAAGGGATAACCTAGTGGAAACAAAACCCTCCCTCAAAAGATATGTTTGCTAACAAAGGGAATGTTAACATGTTCAATTGCTAAGTTGATGTATTCCTCACTCCCATAATGTCTCTCAATGAGATAAACTTATGTTCGGTGAAAGACTTGGTGAAGATACCTACCACCTGCTTTGAAGATGGACATAACTGCATATCAATGACTCAATCTTGAATATGTTCTTGAATAAAGTGCATATGAACTTTGATGTGCTTGGTTTGTTGCCTCTTAACCGGGTCTCTACACAACTTAAGAGTACTCTTGTTGCCTCTTAACCGGGTCTCTACACAACTTAAGAGTACTCTGATTGTAACACCATATAACTTTCAAACGATGAAAATGAACTCCCAACTCTGTAAGAAAGTGTTTCAACCAAATAGCCTGAGTAGTAACATTCATTGCACCCCTGTACACTGCCTCTAATAATGATATATCAATTGTTGATTGCTTCTTACTTGACCAACATATAGGTCTTGATCCAAGGTAAATGACATATTATGAAGTGGACTTGTGATCAGTGCTATCACCTGCCCAATCTGAGTCCGTGTAACCAACAATATATAAGGAAGATCATGCTACATAGTGTATACCAAAGTTGGTAGTCCCCTTGACATATGTGAGAATCCTCTTTGTTTCCTTCCAGTGAAGCTCACGAGCCTTCTGCATGTACCTGGAAACTGATCCAACTGCATAAGAGATGTTTGGTTGAGAGTGTGTAAGGTAGAGAAGACTCCCCACCAATTGTTGATATCTAGTATAATCAACCAAAGGTGATGCACCGACATCCTCTAGTCTAACCCTTGACTGAAAGGTTGTTGGTGCTAGCTTACAATCTGTCATCTAAAACCTATCAAGTAGATCTCTGGCATACTTGGACCGAGACATCTTGATTCCTGAATCATTTTGGTTGATTTCAAGACCAAGAAACTAATGTAACAGTCCCATATCTGTCATAGAAAACTTGTCATGCAACACAATCTTCAGTGCAACAATGGAGGAGGTTGAGCTCCCTTTGATGAGTAAATCATCTACTTATAGAACTATTAGTAGAAGGGAATATGTGTTCCTCATCATATACACAATAAGACATGATCTACATCTAATAAAACCTATAGAGAAAATATAAGAGTCCATTTTAGCATACCACGTCTGAGGTGCTTGATTGAGTATGTACAATGACTTCCTCAACCTGCAAACTAATGATAGATCATGAACATATCCCTATGCCTACTCCATATATATATCCTCATTAAGATCTCCATGTAAGAATGCATTCTTCACATCCATATGGTGTACCTCCCACTTTCTAGCTATTGGAATAGCTAGAGCTAATTGAATGGAATCAATCTTGGCAACCGGTGCAAAAGTCTCATCATAGTCAATGCCTTGTACCTGTGAGAAACCTTTAGCTACTAATTGAGCCTTATACTTTGTAATGTATCTATAAAAAACCCTCTTTGTCTTGAAAATGCACTTACATCTAACAAGCTTCCTATTGTACGGTAGAGGAACCAACTCCCATTTGTTGTTCTCCATCAGGAAATTGTACTCCTCTTTCATAGTTGCCTCCCAATGGGGGTTACCTTCAACCTTTACTTAAGAACGAGGGTCTGATCCAAGTAGCATTTAAAAATAAATAGGCAGCAAAGGATCCATCGTAGTAAAATCTTGTGGAGGCTCCACAAACTAAGAACTGGTTCTCCATGGATCGTCGGGATCACCCACTAGATCACTTGTTGCCTGCAAAGTTTGTTGTGCCCATTGTGGTAGATGTTCTTGACCTAAAACTTCTTGCTACTGATAAGAAATATAATAGATATCATATTCAAATATTTGATAAAAAATCTGATCGAAAGAATTCTCATGAAGTTCCGCAACTAGTGGTGGTGGAGATGGAGGTGTGGACTGCTCCAGAAGTACCTTTGAAGGACCCTCTTCAAACTTAACACTCCTCAAAATGGACTCTTCATTAGCATGTGTTAGAAGAGGTATAAAATAAAATTTATGAGTAAAGTGAGAGAAGACGTACAACCTGGAATGGTGATTAACCTCACCACCAAAAAAATTTGAACCATTTGACAAGTCAGAGATAATAACTAAGTCCAGAGTGAACTCAATCAGTGTTTCATGGAAACTTGCACAATAGACCTGGCTAAAGCATACACAAACAAAGCTTATCAAGAAAAGGAAGAGAGATACACAATGAAGAATGAGAATCAATGTATATTATGATCTAATCAATGAGTGAGTGATTTTCACTCATATAGGCAATGACATCCTATAATAGGAATACATGCATAATAGTGATGGTATAAGATTAGAAAGTCTAAAATATAACTAGTCAGTTAACTCCCACTGAACTAGTGTGTCAAAAATATAAATTTCTCCAACACCCCCCTTGAACATCACTATGGAGTAAAAAATGAGTCCCAACTATTAGGCCATATTAGGTACTCATGTACAATGCAACTAATGAACACTAAATAAAAGTGAGGAAAGAGGAAAAACCATGTGGGAACAAAACCCCCCCTCAAAAGATAATGTATCAAAAGAAGAAAATGGTAGCTGCTAGGCAATTGTGTTCTTCACTGCAAGACGATCCTGCAAAGTCTAGTGAAACTTTTGCTCACTGAAAGTCTTCGTGAATATGTAGAAATCTTTATGGATATGATGAAGTCCTTTGACAACATGCCTAGCCTTGTACCTCTTGATCCTGTGGACCCATTTGCACCTGAAAATATTCCTTTATGGTGGAAGTGGAACCAGATGCGTAGTATGATTCTTTAGGAGTGAGTCGTACTCCTTTTGCATGGCTGCTTTCCATAATGGATTTCCCATATCCTCACTATAGAGTTGCGGATTAGAAGATTGAACCATATAGAAATGCATGAGCATCGCAGGTTCTGAAGCTAAAAGTACATGAGAAGACTCCTCATGTGGAGATCGAGTCCTCCTCAAATCCAATGGATTCCCTGCAAAGATACTTGCTGCCTGAAGTGTGAATTGTGCCTTCTTGGGAATTTGTTGAAGCTTCAACATTGGCTTCTTATTTGGTTGTACTACCTTCTTATTTACATGTACATAATCTGAGTGTATGGAATCATCTCCGATGTCTGAAATTGATGGAAGCACAAGAGTATATGCATGTTGCATTGGAGGTGCATGCAAAGTAATCTCCTGATGTGTAAGTAGAAAAGAGGAGTCATCATCAGAAAAATTAGTGAATTTATACAACCTTGGCCATATACAGCGTATTCTGGTCCTAACCTGGCCAATATTGTTAGAATAAGTTGTTTCTCTTATGTAGACTTRTCAATACCGCATTCACCCAAGCTCAAAATCAAAGATTTAAATTTAGTAAAAAAATCTTGTATATTATCAAAACTTTTATGGTCTAAGGTATTCAACTCTACCTCAAGCATATGACCTTGCATCTCATCCTGCTTTCCAAAGAGTCCTTCCAAGGTGGTCCAGATCTCATTTGGAGTCTTACATGTGGCAACATGAAACCATATATCAGTGGAGATTAACTCAAGAAGTAGTCGTGTGGCATCATCCTTACGATTTGTCCATCTGGTCTTCTCAAGCACTGATGTAGGTTTTGTTTATGTCGCCATCGTCAAATTATACAATCCTTTTCTTTTGAGTTGGACTGTAGCCTTCAACTTCCATTCAAAATAGTTGTACGGTGTGAGTATTATCACTAGACTTGATTGAAGAAGTTGCATCGCTTCCATCCTGCTATTGATTCTGAAAAGATCCTGAAAACCCAGAGTGTGGATTCTGAGATATGATAGACGGTTCTATGACAACTATAGATATGATAAAGCAACTATATCTCCTAAACTATGATGTGGGTTTTGGAGATTTTTGGTGAGCATGAGAATCCCTATGTTATACGTCTTTGGTCCAAATTCCAGCCCGACCCAAGTCGCGGATTTGAAGATATCGCAATTTTTCTGCAAAAAAAATCAATTTTTGGAGGGCTGTTGAATCGTCGCACCCTAGAGAAGGATAAAGTGTGACGATGTTGAATTGTCGCACCCTAGTGAAGGACACAGTGCGATGATTGTAAAAAAATGAATCGTTGCACCCCGAATGAAGAACAAAGTGCGACAACGTCGCACCTAGGTTGTGTATAGGCTGCGACGATGCCTGGAAAAAGAAATTTTCTTAAGTTTGAGTGCGACCATCACACCCTTCGATAGGGATAGGCCGTGATGATTCCAATCGTCGCACCTTTAAATAGGGATAGGCCGCGAAGATGGCAGAAACTAGGTTTACTCAATCCTCTTTCGCTCTTCTCTAGCTTGTTTGGGTTGCTTCAAGCAGCTCGACTCTGATACCATGTCAGTGTTTCATGGAAACTTGCATAGGAGACCTAGCTAAAGCATACACAAACAAAACTTATCAAGAAAAGGAAGAGAGATACACAATGAAGAATGAGAGTCGATGTATATTATGATCTAATCAATGAGTGAGTGATTTTCACTCATATAGGCAATGACATCCTATAATAGGAATACATGCATAATAGTGATGGCCTAAGATTAGAAAGTCTAAAATAGAACTAGTCAATTAACTCCCACTGAACTAATGTTACTCCCATTGAAATAGTGTGTCAAAAATAGAAATTTCTCCAACAAACTCCACCTTCTTCCCTATACATGAATGAATTATTTGATAGATGGAAAGGAGATTCACTGAAAGCTTCTAAACATGAAGTACATCCTGAAAGCATCCATGGTATAGATCAACTCTACCCCTACCACACACCTCAACAAGAGAATCATCTCCCATGAAGGTTGGTGGTCTAGAACAAGTCTCCAAGTATGAGAAAAGTCTATCAGATGAGGCCATGTGATGGGTAGCCCTTGAATTAAGCACCCAAGCATTTGGAGACGATGAAATAGCAAGTAATGCATGACCATTACCTCTTTCTAATGATGGCTTGATCGGTGGCTCCTTCTTTGCATTATCTAGAATACGGTCCTCGAGGTGATGTTGCTCAAGTGATTGTGCCATGAGATCTATGGTATTTTTCATGCAAGAACTCTCAGGATGGAATCCCCTATTACAATATGAACACTTGGTCTTCTCCTTCTTTCTCTTTGATGCCTTGGAACTCAAACTCTCATCTGTGGAATTTTTTTTACCTTGATTCTTGTTCTCTTGGTCCTTCTTACCCTTGTTCTTCTCCTTATTCTCCTTTGAACTTCCTTGAGTTGTAATCACATGGGGTTTTGAACACTTGGGTGCCCCTATCTGGATGATATTTGTTTGCTCATGGATAAGTGACTCCATGAACTCATCCAGGGATGGCATCTTCCATGTAGACCCCATAGCTAACCTGGTAGTATGAAAAGAAGAAGTGTAGACAAAATACTCTGGTCCTAGTTTGGTTAGAATTGAAAAGAGTAATTGTTCATTTTTATTATCAATTCCACATGCCCTAACATGAGAAGGTAGAGTTTTAAACTTACAGAAGTACTCCTGTAGGGTCTCAAAATCTCTTGGATTCAATGCACATAGATCATTTTCTAGTTGATGACCTCTTAGGTTGTCTTGCTTGCCTAGCAAATCATCCAACTTTGTCCAAACATCGTTAGGAGTCTTGCAAGTATTGACATGGAAGAGAAGATTCAGAGAGATGCTCAAGCACAATATCCCATAGGCTTCATCCATTCCATTGAAGTATTTTTCTTTCTTTATGGCTGAAGTAGGCTCGACCTCAATCCCCATGGTGACCCTATACAAACCCTTACTGCGAAGTAGAAGCTCTATCTTGGGCTTCCACTCAAAATAGTTGAAGGGTGTGAAGATCAGTAAAGAAGATGGTTGATCCATAATTCTCGATGGGTTGTCCAATCTATTCTATAAACCTACAATAAAAGTGAATACTCCCTCACAATAATAGCTCTGATACCAAGTAGGATTAAACCACACTCCAAGACCTAATTGTGAGTATGAAATACTACATTAGTTAATTGCAAAAGAAAGAAACGAGAGAGAAAAATACAATCAATCTTTACACATAAGAGACTAAGAAACCAACTCAAATCACATTGTATTAATCCTTGATCATGAGTACAATATATATGACTCTCCACAAAAGAAGTAATGTGCACTAGGTTGGGGTTTACATGTGCATGCTCAAGTAGAAAAGCAACCACTCTCACTAGCAACAATTAACTAAAGTCAAAAGTTGCTAATAATAAGAAAATGTCAAAAATATAGGTGTGAACTCAATGAKAACTCTAAATGAAGTCAACATGCATTCCATAATAGAAAAACTCTCCTAGAATAAGACTAGAGTCCAAGAATGGAACTAAAKTCCTAATTGAGAGAGAATTTCATAAATATGGAAAGTCACTAAAAATAGGAAATAGGTTAACTCCAAGAATAAGATGGGTAATGCACACTTCCTTTGGAGAATAATATTCTCACTCAAGTGCATTCTCTAGCCATGAAATAGGAGTTATCTCCTAAAATCAAGAAATGAAGCACTCTTCCCCTAAAAAATACGAGTTTGCCTAATGGTGGTTTATGAGCCCATAGTTTTGGGAACCCATGGTATTATATATAGGCAACCACCAACTAAAAATAGACCTACAATAAATAGACATGTTATAAATAGTTGACCTCCTAAATAGTAGGAAAAATGGAAAAAAAAACGAGTATGTAACTAAGTATGTAGTTGAGTATGTACCCCAACACTTTTTTGGCCCTTATACCCAAAAAATATACCTAAATCATTTTAAGACATTATGCCCATCTCCACATGTAATTGTATCTACAATATCATAGCTAAAACCATAGGCATGAGAGTGAAGAATCTCTTAGCAACGTCTATTTCTTTTGAACAATTTGGTTTCTTACCAGGAAGACAAATCCATGATGCAATCAAAGTTGCACAAGAAGGAATGCAATGCATTGAAACCAGAAATTTACCATCTATGGTAATCAAGTTGGACCTCTCCAAGGCATATGACAGGGCAAACTGGCTATACTTAAGGTTACTGTTAATTCATATTGGTTTTAGTGTTCAAGCTGTAAATTGTATTATGGATTGTCTCTTCTCTATTTCATTTTCGATCTTAATCAATGGCTCAAGTTCCCTTTTCTTAAGACCATCCAAAGGTCTACGACAAGGATTCCCTTGGATCCACTAATATTTCTAATTATAGTAGGAGGACTCGAACGAGCCATCTGTGAAGTAAAAGGAACAAGATATTTAAAAGGCATATAGATTGGCATAAACTTACAGTCGACACATCTCCTTTTATTAATGATGTTTTGTTATTCGATGATGGATATACAAGAGATGCATCTAAGCTGAAGGAGATTATGGACCTCTACTACATTGCTACATGCAAATATCTGAAATAAGATTTTTTGGTTTAGAGGAACCCCAATCAAGAGAGGTTCATTGGATTTTACCTTTTCAAAATATTGAGTTTCAAGAAGTCTTTAAATATCTAGCATTATTTGTAAAACCAAATGGTTATGAGAAAAATGATTTGAATCGGTCGTAGCAAAGGTGGAAAAGAGAATAAACATATAGTGTAATAAATGAATATCAAGGGGTAGAAGATTAATCTTAGTAATGTCAATTATGGAGGCAATTCATGTTTATCGACACACTCTAGCTGATCCAAAATGCTCGAAAATTGATATTCTCAAATGCTCAAAAATTGATATTCAAATTCTCATGAAAATGAATTCAATGTGTAGAGCTCAGCGAGAGCTTTCCAATGACATGTGAATCGCCTCAAATAGAGTTTGTATGAGAAAGTTATGGTTGTTTGAAGTTTCAACAAAACAGGGCCAGGAGGTCAAAAGGGGGTGCCACGTGGCACCGCTGGAAGGGTGACACATGGAACATTCGTACATGTCATATTGTGTTGACATGGCAACCCCACAACGTGACACATGGCAGGTAGAAAGCTGAGTTTCCAGTCCGTACGAAGTGACATGGAAATCATATAGTCCAAGGTGGACCAATCAACGTTGGACACATGGCATGATCGTACAGGCGGAGGACAGGTGGACCAATGAGGGACCACCACGTGACATTCTCCCATTGGCCTTCTATGGTTAATATATTCCAAAATTATGGTGGGTCAACAAGGATCGAACCATTGACCTCATGTGAGAAACAACAACGACTTACCAATATACCAAAGCATATGACTTGATAAGACATATGGAAAACATTATATTTAAGTTGTATGGTTGTTTATTCGATGAGAAAAAGGGCTGAGGGCTAAGCCCCAACTTGTGGTTATTACGAATCCAATGTAACCGAGTGTCAAATTTCACGGGTGATTCAAACCACATGCCATCAATTATAACAAACTATATAATATATAGTTATAAGAAAGTGCCAAAGGGGGAGAGGTCTGCGTGTTTGAACCCGCAACCTACTCCCATACATGTACCAATGCCACAACCAATGCGTGAAGGGTGACATTTGTTACAGAAATGGACGTTAATACCTTTAACTTTTCCCACGAAGGTCGAGCAACGATTTGGGACCATGCCCTATTTAAGTTGTTTCTCGGAATGAGACAGGACACAAAGTATGAGATATGGAAATGCATTCCAAGAAATTAGTTTTGCATAGAAATTCATGCCAAGTGGAATTTTGTCCTCATTTTGTGTGCAAGAGGTGTTCCTATTTTGGATTTGTCTTATTTTGCGTGCTATTGAGTTTTTTGAGAAAAATATAGAGTGTTTATACTCATTTTTCTCAAAATTTCAAGAGGAATTTGATGGTGAGGTTGGTTTTGTGTAAAAGTGCTCTGTGTGAAAGTATTAGTCCAATTTGTCATGTATGAGACTCATAGTCTCATTATACATGCAAAAGGGGGTCTTTAAGCACATGTTCAGAACATAGCCGAATTTATACTCATTTTTCTCAGAATTTCACGAGGAATTCAATGGTGACCTATGTTTCTAGGTTGGAGTAACATACTTTAAGGGTGTCTTCAAAATTGGTATTTGTAAGTCCATTCATTGTAATTTTGGCATTTGAGCATTAATAGAGTGATCTCACTGTTTGGAACCAGACCCAGAGACGTAGCCCACAATGGTTGAACTCCATTATCAAACTATGTAATGAGCCTTGCTACTTGTTGTCTCTATTTCTCTCTATTTTGGCAATCATTATTTCCACAAGTTATCTATCAGTTAATGAAGTATTGGATCAATAAGCACTTTCACATGATATTTTGCAAATAGTCAAAACGATCTTAATTTCCCGAATCTGGTTGGATGTTTAGTGTCTGCTTAAGAACTAATTGACATCTAAGGATTTTCGGATCACTAGCATACATCCTAAAAGGCACATTGGGGAATATCAAAAGTATAAGCTTATGATTCTTGTGGTCAAGAAGCAATGAGAGAAATGACACGCCGTTGGTTAAATTGAAAGCAATATTGCAAAGGACCAAGTGGGGTGGGCCCTCGAAAATATTTTCACTTTGGAAAAGCATTTGCAGCCAAAATTGTGTAGAGACTAATATCCAATGAAGGGTGTTGGAACCAAATATTAGTCCATAAATATATAGAGTCTAATTTTTTAGAAGACTAGATCATAAGTCCTACAAAATCCATACATAATGTTTTAATCATATAGAAAGCAATGGTTCAGGCTTTTCCATTGATGGGAAACTTGCAAGTTTGGAAAGTAGGAAGAGGGGATAGGGTAAGGATTGAAAGAGACCCTTGGGTGGGTAGTGGAAATGAGTACAAACTATCATAAGAAATAATAATTTTCCTACACATAAAAGGCATCTTCAACATGGCTCAAGTCGCCTCTCCTAAAACTTCTTCTATATGGCATCAATATTAGAGGAAGGTTCAACAATTAGGGTTGGAAGGCCAAGATAAGATTCAATGGGAAGATTGTATAGATAAACTCAAAGTGAGTCATGTTAGAACAAAAGACTCAAAAGACCAACTAGTTTGGTTAAAGAATCCAGCCTTGGGCATTTACACTCTGAGACCATGCTATCAAACTATGTTTAATTGTGGCAACTTAATGGAAATTTGATGGTGGTGGAAGATGCTTTGGAGAATAAAATCCCCATTAGAGACATGATCCTTCATGTGGCTAGCTATTAAAAAAAAGGGTCTTGAACATGGGAAAATATTTATAAAAGAAACATGGCTAGGTCAAGAAGGTTCACTCTATGCAAAGGTTAAGAATAAAATATAAATCAC
This sequence comes from Picea sitchensis, assembly GCA_010110895.2. Classification (NCBI taxonomy): domain Eukaryota; kingdom Viridiplantae; phylum Streptophyta; class Pinopsida; order Pinales; family Pinaceae; genus Picea; species Picea sitchensis. The sequence continues at coordinate 192,999 of SNQJ01S0004159.1, read as the reverse complement.
TTACTCATACTCTACCCTTATTCCAAAGAAGTGCAGAGAGAAATTGTCTTCCTGACAGGTGTGAAGGATAGTTCACAAGGGAACGTTGTAGAAGAATACTTACAAAATTAGATCCAAAATCGAGACCTCAAAACTTTCAAAGGTCTTCCTTTGATCATTTCATGGGTGAGGTGGCTATCTTAGAACACTTGAATATTTGAATATGGGAACATTCCACCCTTCCAATGTGTTGCTCAAGCAAATTCTATATTTGCTAGCTTCAATACCAGAAACAAAATTAAGATCACAAGATAGTTGACTCATCCTCTAATCAACAAAGATGGGCCTTGGGGTGCTACTACAATACTGGTCTATAGCATTGTCATTTTGTGTTTCCACAACCTGTTTTCCATTTTCAATTTTTTTACTACGACGTGATAGGATTTCATGATGTTATTTTTGCATCGAACCCATGATGTTGAAAAGCATTGAAAGATGTTATTTTTTTGTCTCGAGTCATACTTGCGTCGAATAGTGTCATTTTATTGCCATTTTTGTGTTTGATTTCGCATCGCTAAAATTTGTCGCACATCAAAGCTATCATGTTGCATTGAAATAACACCTTATATGTAAATGTATAACATATTATTACCATCATATTAGTGCCATATTAATATATTCGATAAAAAAAACTACGTGCTATGAACTAATTGTCATATTTGCACACAATTATAGTAGCAATCTTATAGGAGTTCTAGCTAATCATTATTAATAGTGCAGTCCATAGAACCTAATCCGAGGAATTGTGGTAGCTATTAGGCATGCATACATCCTCCACGTAACTTGTCTCTTCTCTTCAAAGTTCAGGCTAATACACTACACTGAAGAAGAAAAATAATCACCATTCAAGTTGTTGTTAAGTACCAAGTGTTGTGATATACCATCTAGCCTAAAGTCATGCTAACGAATTATTCTCTAATAATTTATTTGATTTTGGTGGGATTGACAAGACCTTCATATCCTCAAATCACAATCTTCCAGTTCCCCGAGGATTCATGCCTACCCTAAACACATATTGATCCATCAATATCTGTACTCTTCCAATTTTTGGTTGGCTTAATCCATTAGCATCACAATCTTTCACTTCCTTACTGGTTGGATTTAGTAGCCTTTGTGTATGTCTAATCCCTAAAGAAGAAAAATAACCACAATTCACATTGTTGCTAAATACCTAGTGTTGTGATATACCATCTAGCCTATATTCACACCGAAGAATTCTTCCTTAATAACTTATTTGATTTTGGTGGGATTGATACAACCTTCATATCCTCAAATCACATCTTTTTAGTTCCCAAGGATTTAAGGTTTCCCATAACACATTTTTTATCCATCGATATTTCTACTCTTACACTTCTTGGCTGGCATAATCCATTTCGAAGGAATTACTTTGCTTTCAYATCCTCTCAAAGCTTCCTTTGAGAGACATAATATGCTACTCTACCCTCTCTCAARATGGCATTTCCTTTGGACCTTACTCCCCCATCTCAATTTCTTAGGTTTTTTTTTATTCTATTATCTCTCAAGAAGGGAAACTACACATAGTTAATGACATCATTTTCTTCCATTATGCTCAACTTGAATGCTTTAATATTGTAGTGGACATGTTTTCAGATAAGGATTTATATGAAAGAAAGATTTGCAAATCGGTCGGGAAATGGATTCATTGTGCAATTTCAAAGATAGTAAAACAAAAATACTTTGGTAGGTATAACTTATGAAGGTGAAGATACAACTGAAGATGAACATGAAGGTAGTCCAACAAATGTTTTAGAATCTATTTTTTCAACCAACTACCACTCATGCTCGGAGCTCAAGCACTTTATTTTTACAAAGCTACCCACTCATTTATGTGGTTTCAAATACCTTATAACCTTGTATCTATATTTTATTAACACAAGTGATCAAATAATTGAATAACTAGTAGTAAAACCTCCTCTTCTTAAAACATTGATAGTCGTCGGTTGTATATAGTTGAGCAATTTTAAAATCTTGGTTATAAATTCCAATAAATCAAGATGGGGAAGATTTAGAGGAAATAATAATACCATATTTTGTACAATTTGATATAGTTAAAGTGCATCACACTCGATGCACCAAGTGTATTACAACAAGGGATAATACATGTATTTTTATGAAAATATGACGTATTGTTACTCCATGAAGCAAGATTGAAACTGAGCAATTAGGTAAACATACATTGTCCCTATAACCCATCTCTTCTCTTTAAAGTCAAGGCTAATACATTACATAAAAGGAGAAAAAAAACCATTATTCAAGTCACCACTAAGTACTTAATGTCGTGATATACCACCCAACATAGATTCATGCTAAAGAATTCTTCCCTATCAGCTTAAATCTAAATACGATGAAAATGTTGATAAAAGTTCATCGATAAAATAGTAGTCGAATACAAATGGGTATATCTCCCATCCAACAACTCTCCAAAACCCATTTTGCAACATGTTAGCTCTAGAAGTCACCCTTAGACTGCAAATGAGGTGAGCCTAGAAACATTTGAATATAGGTGTCTTAATATGTTCATGTTTAGGTGAATGGGTCAAAATGACAAGAAAGAGAGAAGGGGCAGAAAAGGTCCACAAAATTGTTTCGTTGGGCATGGAGTCAACATGTCCTAAAGATTGAAAGCACTTAAGTTGTTCATAAAATAAAAGTTGTAAATAATAACAGGTAGAAGAATTGATAAGGAGACACAATAGTAGAATGTTCATAAAACGAAAGATCATTTTAGTCAAATGAAATTTAAAGAAGGATTGAATAATAACAATGAAAAAATAAGCACGCTACAACAAAATCTTTTCTTCTCATAGATCTACCTATTAATGACAAGTTTTGATTCTCAAAATTTGCATTTTATCCAAGTAGAAGAAAAGAAAAACAAAATAGAAAGACAGATAAGTTTTGATTCTCAAATTTGCATTTCATCCAAGAAGAAAGAAAACAAAGAAAAAGACATATCATAAAACAACCCTCATAGATCTTCAATGACATAAATATATTAAAAAGAGTTACGCCTTCATAGGTTTACAATCATATATATCATCTGTGATTTATGTGTTTCTGGGCTCTTGGTCTCCTTCCCCCCCCCCCCCCCCCCCACATCTTAGACAGTAAATGATCAACTAAATAGAAATATCACCCATGAGCAGTTACCAACTATTTGCAACAAGTATCTGAAAAATAAACTAAAAATAAAACAATCCAACATCTATTTGCAAGAAATCTAGGACAAAGAAGTCGATTATCTTCCAATCTGTGTTCTGGAGTTGTCTTGTTAATTGTTCTGCTATGTACATTGTCACTAAAAATTTCTAGAGCATTCCTTCTTAATCAGACACAAATTTCTTTGAAACCGTTTTGAAATTTTGAAAATCGTCTGCGATTAAGCTAAATTGATACATTTAGGAGGTGGTTTTTGAACGGTTTTGACAGATTCCTTACGGTTTGATCAACAATTAGGCCCAAAATTCCCTTCCTGAAATATGACGGGAATTTGCACAAAATCTGAGAATGTATGTTTTTAACAATGATCAAACTGCCACCACATGTATTTATGCCTTCAAATTCTAAACTTCTGCATTTAAATCTGGAAAAAAATCCTCCATTAATTCCACCTACTGAGATCAAGAATAATTGTTTCTCCATATGCACTAAAACGCCACTGAGTGATTTATCGAAACTATGAGAGAAAAGCGCTACAAAAAATATTTCGTAGCAATTTTGTAGCACAATTTTGTGATGTGGTGCCCAAGCTCTTTAACCAAAACATGGCAGCCTCGTGATGAACACCAACATTTTCAATGACTATTTGACACAATGTACATGAGCTATGGTTTTCTTCGTGGACTCCTCGTGGAATACATGTTGAATGTGTTTCCTCATGGGATCATGGGATTTGCTTTGGGCTTTCAATGCATAGTGAATAGAACTCATGCATATGATACTACAGGCCCCAAAACATAACTTCATAAACAAAAAAGAAACCTTAACACACATTATATTCCCCTGGTGCTTAAAGGTCTCGGCCTTGTTTGCTTGATGTGTGCTATTGATAGTTGGATTGAAGGTGAATTCAATATTAGGCTATGGGCCCAAGAAAAAAAGGCTATTTATGGTTTGGGATAGCTCTAGGATTTTAGTGACCAAACTCCAAAATCCTCTTACTCTTTATGACTTGGCTTCAAGCTTTTTTCCCATAGAAAATGTAGATTTGTGTTGTATAAAAGTCTGGCTTTAAGCAACATTTCTCTATTTATCAAAATTTTGACCTAGCATTCCTAGGTGCCAACAACTGGCTCCTTTTAGGGATGGCATGCTTCATGGGAGATGCCAAGAACAAGCAGACCTTGTGCCTTACCAAACTTGCATCCTAAAAATTGTAACTTGCTTTCCATACCCATCATCTGAACTGACTACATTCCTGCAAATCAAACTGTCCCTGCCCATAGTGCCTTGTATTTATTGGGCTGGTGGAATCATTATTCTCGATGAAAATTGAAAACAAATGCTCGTATGCCGAGCTTATTTATGTACAAATCCTACATTAATAAGTAAAAACCAATTGATCATGTATAACCATCCTTCCAATGTAGCCAGGTAAGTAACTAATTGATTGACCATATTTCTCGGACAAACTTTGTCGGAATGGAATGTTTCACATCAAACATCAATGGATCATAAAATTCATACTTACAATGAAACCAAGGCAGAGGATCTGAATAAATGAACTCCTCTAAATATGTAGCGATGGGATCATATAACTCAAAAGAAAATACTTCTTCTCGTTGCTTGAGCTGAATGGGATGCTCATGACAAACCTTTACTTCTTGAATGATACCAAATTCATGCTCATAATTTGCTGAAAACAATGAAGAAGAACTGAATTCTTCAATAATGCCAATCCCAACCTGCTCAATATCTGATGAGGATGTTGAAACATAAGTATCAAATATAGGCTTGCTAACTTCCAAAAATGAATCTGCTACAGCCAGTGAAGAAAAAGGCTTAGTGAATTGTTCATAAAACTCCTTCATGTATCCATCACTGCCTTGCTTAGCTTCTGATATATAGTTGTCATATATAGGCTGATTGCTAAATATTTCCGCACTTGTTGATATAGTAAATGAATGCAAATTGTCTTCACATTCATTAAGTACAATTTTACTGCTAAGAGATTTCATATCCATTAATTCAGAGAGTTGTTTTGTTTCATCAAGATACTCATCATAAATAGCTAATTTAAAAGCTTGAGTATTTTGCAAATAATGATGATGACAATCTGAAACGATCTCTAGATTCACCTCCAACGATTCATCATATGTTTCAATATAACCCAACGTAACAAAATTTTCATGAAGATGATGTTTCACATGTAACACCTTATCTTGACCATGATCAACTATAAATTCATCAAATGATACCTCTTGGGCCGATTTTGAAATAGTCGTTTCTTCATAATCTGTTTGGTATCCTTCATCTAAATTTGGGACATCAGGTACATCAGGGGCAAGATCTAATGCATCTACAACTATGTAATCAACGGTACGATCATCAACTATATCTAGAAGATATTCTTCTTGGGAAGTAGAACTAGAAAGAGTTTCATGTATGAATGATTTCTCATCCACATCCTCATAAGTAAATTCTCCTTCGTCTTCACTATAAGAAGAATTAATATGTTGAATATCTGAATGAAATTCCTCACAACAGTGCTCAAGAAGAAGTTCCTGGGAAAATTACCTTTTACAACGATGATGAAATGCCATATGAAATTCTTTCAAAGAGGATATGCTTGAAAAAGGCAAGGACCGATACCATTGTCGTGCATAACCCTCCAATGAATACACAATCATCTTCATCCGGACATCTTCATGATGCAGATCTAGTTGATCCATACACTCATGAAAATTGATGAGATGATCAAAAGGATTATCTTCCCTGCTTTCTCTAAACCGTGGAAGGCAGTCTCCCCATATATCTATAGTGGGAACATCATTAGGGAAACCAACAATATCAGGAAAATTGAATGGAGCAAACCTTGCAGCCACAATGGTTGCCATGCAAGCATCTGCTGACATCTTAGATCTCGTGGAGTTGCCTATGCACCTTCAAACAATGGAGTCGCCATTGTGAAAGATCTCCAGTCAATTATGTGCCCTCTTATTGTTCACCATCAAGAAGCAGATATGATCTTTGTCGTTCTTCCCAAGGAAGATATCTTCGTTTCTCCGTCCCCGGCAACGACACCAAAAATGTTAGCTTTAGAAGTCACCCTCAGACTGCAAATGAGGTGAGCCTAGAAACATTTGAATATAGGTGTCTAAATTTGTTCATGTTTAGGTGAATGGGTCAAAATGACGAGAAAGAGAGAAGGGGCATAAAAGGTCCATAAAATTGGTCTGTTGGGCATGGAGTCAACATATACTAAATATTAAAGGCACTTAAGTTGTTCATCAAATAAAAGTTGTATATGATAACAGGTAGAAGAATTGATAAGGAAACACAATAGTATAATGTTCATAAAACGAAAGATCCTTTCAATCAAATGAAATTTAAATAAGGCTTGAATAATAACAATGAAAAAATAGGCATGCTACAACAAAATCTCTGCTACTCATAGATCTACCTATCAATGGCAAGTTTTGATTCTCAAAATTTGCATTTTATCCAAGTAGAAGAAAATAAAAACAGAATAGAAAGACATACTGATAAACCAACCCTCATAGATCTTCAATGGCAGAAATATATTAAAAAGAGCATGCCTCATAGTCTTACAGTCATATATCCAAATTTATGTGCTAAGTCCCTCTCGGGTCTCCCTCCCCCCAAACATCTTAGATAATAAATGATCAACTAAATAGAAATACCACCCACAAGCAATTACCAACTATTTGCAACAAATATATGAAAAATAATCTAAAAATAAAACAATCCATAATCTATTTGCAAGAAATCCGGGACAGAGAAGTCGAAGATCTTCCAATCTGCATTATGGAGTCGTCTTGCTAATTGTTTTGCCATGTGCTTTGTCACTAGAAATTTCGGGAGCATTCCTTCCTAATTGGACACAAATTTCTCCGAAACTGTTTTGAAATTTTGAAAACCGTTCCTAGTTAAGCTAAATTGATACATTTGGGAGGTGGGTTTTGAAAGGTTTTGACAGATTCCTTACGGTTTGATCAACAATTAGGCCCAAAATTTCCTTACTGAAATATGATGGGAATTTGCACAAAATCTGAGAATGTATATTTTTAACAATGATCAAACTGCCACCACATGTATTTATGCCTTCAAATGCTAAACTTCTGGATTTAAATCTGGAAGAAAATCCTCCATTAATTCCACCTGCTGAGATCCATAATAATTATTGCTCCATATGCACTAAAATGCTACTGAGCGATTTCATAGCGTTTTATCAAAACTATGAGAGAAAAGTGCTACAAAAAAGATTGTGTAGTGATTTTACAGTGATTTCGTAGCACGATTTTGTGATGTGGCACCCAAACTCTTTAACCAAAATGTGGCAGCCTCGTTAAGAACACCAACATTTTCAATGACTATTTGACACAGTGTACACGAGCTATGGTTTTCTCCATGGATTCCTCATGGCATACATGTTGAATGTGTTGCCTCGTGGGATTGTGGGATTCGCTTTGGGCTTTCAATGCATAGTGAATAGAACTCGGGCATGTGATACTATAGGCCCCAAAACGTAACTTCATAAACAAAAAAGGAACTGCAACACACATTATATGCCCCTGGTGCTTAACTCTTGGTCTCGGCCTTGTTTGCTTGATGTGTGATATTGATAGTTGGATTGAAGGTGAATTAAATATTGGGACATGGGCCCAATAACAAAGGGTTATTGATGGTTTGGGATAGCTCTGGGCTTTTAGTAACCAAACTCCAAAATTCTCTTACTCTTTATGACTTGGCTTCAAGCTTTTTTCCCATATAAAACTTAGATTTGTGCTGCATAAAAGTCCGGCTTTAAGCAACATTTCTCTATTTATCGAAATTTTTACCTAGCATTCTTAAGTGTCAACACAACATATCAATAACCAAGAGAAAAAATACTGTAATCAAATCATACATTGGTATGGAGTCACCAAAGAGAGTTGTAACTTACTTCTTCTATATGATGTCACTAGCGAAACACCTCAACCTTGAATCTTCCTTTCATAGAGAAGATCGTCTTCACCCTCAATGAAGTTGTCAAATGAGCCCAAATATCTTCAATAGATATCAATCATCAAAGTTTTTGTAGTTTATCTACTAATTTCAAGGACTCAACCTAGACCCCGACAATAACACCAAAAACTATTTACACCTGAAAAGGCCCTCGGGAGTGAGTCTAGGAATAGAGGATTTATCACTTCTTAAGCTCCTTTCTCTTTGGATTGGTTCTTTCAAACAATAGGGGATGTCCCTAATTTTTCTTGTAACTTACAGATGAGCAATGCAATAGGGCCTTGGTCAACATGTACATGAAACTCACTATGTGTGGAATATAACTTGATAAATGGATCCGAAGCAAACTAGTGCCTACCGGGGGATCATGAAGTCAAACTTAGGTAAGAGCTTATGCCCATATGATGATGGAGAAGAATTGTGAGGAATCCACAAAGGATGAATCTCACAGAATGAAATAAAAGCATGACTTGAACCCTATTATTTGTGCTAGTTGTTATGATGCAATTAAGGAACAAACTTCTTCACTCTATTGATCCTCCGGGTTTACAAGACTTGCTTAGATATGCAATAGTTTAGTAAATTAGGGATGACTGTCCTCAAGATCCGCTAAACTAGATTGAGAAAAAGTAACGAGAGAACTATCAACACATGATACAAGATTCAATGACATAGAATACAAGGAAAAAACACATGAGTACTAACTGCTCAAGCTTTATTCAATATTTAAACCTTCTAAAATTACAAAAATAGAATTCAAGTCTAAGGGAATCCAACCCTTATTATAATGAAATTTTATAATTTTATAGATCCTTGTGCCATTGAAATCCATGCCATAAGTTTGATACATGTCCCTGCTACCCAAAATAACCATGAAGTGCAACTCTAGATTCAACATGACCTCACACTACTACATTGAAACACACATGTAGTGTGCATATTGTTGATTATTCAAATGCATTATCATCTCCCTTGTTGTGCCCTTCTTTGGATGCTAAAAATTGTGATCCATCTCCTTAACCTGCATGACTATTGGCAATGCATCTTCCACTTCACAACCATACATTGACTGCTATAATGAGGATAGTATCATTGTATACATGAGTCTGAGGATAAGCAATGGGTGTGCCCTTCCCATTGATGTTAAGGGTATTATTTAGTGTAAGAGAGTGTGAAATAGATTTCAATAGATTAAAATAGTGTGCCTTCCTGCAAATGGTTAAATATAGACAAATCACACATTGCATATGTAGCCACCTTCACACGCAATGTTCCCTGTATATTAGATTTGAACACAACCATGCCTAGAATTCCCTCTACCAGAAACACTCCTCCTATAACTACCCTGCATGCCAAAAACAAACAAGGGATCTTCCATGTTACCTCATTATTATTCTTATGCAAAGCCCTGATTTGCCAACTCATCTATTACAATGCACTACCTAGACAAGTGCACCTTGCTTAGATCTGTCCTATGTGGAAAATATGTGGACATGCATGTTTCCTCTATTTTAAAATAGAACTTAGACCACATATTTACACTAAAGCACATCTCTTGAGTTGAAGTGCCAACTAGAACAATAAGGAATATTTACTAAACTTTGAAACCCTTTGTGTGACCACTAGACTAGGCCCACTTAGGAACCTCCACATATTGAGCGCATTCCTCTTTCTTGTGTACAATTGGAATGATGAGGTCTAACAATAGAACCCATTAGATTTCTTCCAATATACTCCCTCTTTCATCATGAGAACATTCTATTATATAATGTAAGGCAATGCATTCATCCACTCTCCTTATTATTCTCTTTAACTCATCCACACAAGTGCAAATATTTATGTTGTTATATTCTTCAGATTTTAGTATTTATTCTTAAGCGTGTCAAGAAAAATAATTTGACTCTTCGGGGAATTTTGAGGTCTAAAATGGGTCTTCTAAGAGATATAATAAAAAATTATGAGTTAGTCATTTTGTGAGGAAGATATATTTACGACTCATCTCTTGCACTACAATCTATATAACTATGATTAGGTTAAATTGAAAAAATATCTAGAATTTTTTTTAATTGATGTGACTAAAAATAAAAATATTTTTGAGAATATAAATTACTTTTAATTATAAATGTAGTGCTCAAAATACCTTTGGATAAATAAATTATTTTTAATAAGAAAAATAATCCTCATATAATAAATAATAATGTAATATATATAATAAATAAATAATATAATATTTTTTTAATATAATAGACCACACATTCATTTTTTTAAATGTGGGGAAAATAAAATGTTACTAACTAAAAAATAATACATAGTTCATAATGTGGATTATATTTATAAAGCCAAACTAATACATAATAAATACATATAAACCATTTATTTATATATTAGTTAATATATGAAGTGTGTGTTCTACGGATTTTGTATATTCATTAAATTAATATATTAATATAACTAATATATACAATGGTTTCATGTATTTCATATATTGATTAAATTAATATATAGATATTCATATATTAATTTAGTTAATATATCTTATATATATTAATTTAACTAATGTATGGAATATGTGGTTTCATATACTTTATACAGAATCATGTACTCCATACATTAATTAATATATAGATATTTATATATTAATTTAGTTAATATATCTTATATATATTAGTTTAACTAATGTATGGAATATGTGGTTTCATATACTTTATACAGAATCATGTACTCCATACATTAATTAAATTAATATATGAGATAAATTAATTAAATTAATCTATAAATATCTATATATTAATTTAACTTATATATGGAATACGTGGGTCCAAGTATTCCATATATATTAGTTAAATTAATATATGTGGGTTCTCACATTAATTTACTTACATATACAAGATTGAATATATCTTCATGTAACGAATACTTATTTATTTAATTTAGAATATAAAGTATTTTTTATTTAATTTACAATATAAAATGTGAACATATATCAGAATCTATGTATTCATTTTATAAAATTTTAAATTTTGAATTGGTAATTTATTTTTTATATTTGAAAGTACTTTATGTGAGCATGCTCACATATATGTGAGCCTTACTTAAAAAATATTTGCTCACATATATGTGAGCCTTACTTAAAAAATATTTTGCTTAATAAATTGTGAACATATATGAGAATCTATGTATTCATTTTATAAAAATTTTAATTTTGAATTGGTACTTTATTTTTTATATTCAAAAGTACTTTACTTAAAAAATATTTTGCTTAATGAATATATGTATATTTTATTCAAAAGTAATTTATGAGTACTTTATTTGCAACACTACTAAGGTTAACCATGAGTTGTCATCTACCATTTAGAATGTGACAAATAAGTATCTTTAACTCAAACAATGTCAATTCAACCACAGGGGATGATGTCGTCCTCTAAAATGTTATTGGTTCTTGTAAAATTGATTTTGATGGTACATTTTTTGTTTTGAGACCCAATTTTACCTCAAAATTCCCCTAATGGCCCAAAGTGGATCAAAATTATATTTCCATCCAACTAGGAGCCAACTCAGATTCCTAGCTCCAACAAACCTTTCAGCTTATTGACCCGCTCATGACTCTAAGAATAACAAAGCACGATATGCTCCAAGAAAATAGTCACAAGAAAATATTTCTTCCGAGAATTACCCTCCCAACAAGTTCCAACCTCTCAACCTCTTTTTCCCCTCCCTCAATACAAATCCATGCTCTCTATTTATCAAGTTTCCGTACGTCCACCCTCCAAGTCTCCTCAACCACCCTCGTTAATAGTCATCCTTCTCCCCTTCTATATTTTTGGGGAAAAAATGATTAAAATAAAAAAATAAATGAATTATATAAAATAACAATAAATTAGAATGCAAGTCTTTCTTCTCATGCTAGCTTATAAATGCAATTTGAAAAATTTGCCCAAATTTTTTGAGAACCCACTATACCCATTTAATTCATCATACCAACCAATAATCAAATCAATGAAAATGCTACTATATATTCATGTATGTAATATAATTTTAATAATCATTAAACCATTAATTAAATAGTTAATAACCTAGTCTAGTAATTAATACATAAAGCAATTATATTAGTGTGCATGCCTAATGTATGTATGAATAGCTATAGTACACATAACTTGCATATATACCAACGATAAACAATCATTTGCTTTAATGCATAGTTCATGTATGTTCACAACAAAGCATGCAGATTGGTAAATCAAGTAAATGCATAATTCAATAATCTTAATTAAGAAAATTACAATAAGTCGTCAATCATTGTTCATCACTCGAGAAAAATATCAAAAGTAAATCAAAACAAGTGTTTTAAACATGGTAGGAACAAAGCAGGGAAACAAGAGTGTCAAATCTAATCCATAAGTAGCTTTATCAACTAACTTCGAGACATCCATCCTCCCTAACCTACTTTCATCTTCCACATCTTATCCTTTCCTCTATTGGAATATGTTGGAGTGTCAACTACATTGACTTAACCCTAGATAGAATCCGTAAGTGGAAGTGTCAACTATATCGACCAAACTTTTTGAGCATGTAATTGGTATTTTCTATCATACGTCTAGGGGAGCGTGTCTTAACAAAACCCTCCCATGACTCTAGGTTTTTTAGAATAAACAATGGGAAATACCTCCCCTCCTCTTGATAAATCTAGGTTCAATAGGATACTTGGTGGGTAATACCTCCACTCTTCCTAATAAAACTAGGGTCAACACCCTATATCAATCCATACTATGCAATTATTGTACTTAGAGTCATGTCATCAAACAACCACTCTAGGCAAGTTGTGCATCCTGTCAAAACCACACTTACCACATATCATAGCAATATTTGAAATCATAAGTAAAACCTATAATATACATTATCTTCCCGATGTCTATGGTATCCAAGTTACCTTAGCACTACAATCATTTGGATATTAGATGGCTCGTCAACCTGTAGGTTATCTCATCAATAACTCATATCCATGAAGATACATCACAAATTTCATATGAAAATCCATATTATATTGACATTTAGTTAAGAAATGTATGTTTATTTACATAATGCCTCGCATATGTTATACATTCACAACACAATTTTGAACCAATATCGACGTACTCAAATTCCACTTTTAATTTGTGTGTTTAAACAAATCATATAACTATCATTACCATGAACCGATAATAGTAAAAATAATAATATCATGTAACACAAATAGGTCTAGATGTACACATCTCAAATGTTTATATCAGTCTAACTAAGCCCAAATAGATACCAAGCAATGAATTACTAAGATGAATAAAATCAAAGTTCTAACTGCCCAAGGTCAAAATATGGGGCGTTACGTCGATTGAGGGTGAACTTGGGAGTTAAGTAGAGAGGTCAACTAGGTAGTTGACTAGTTAGTGGGGTTGACCAAAGGTGGTCCTGACTCGGTGCACCAATGCATAGGTTGAGGCAAACAAGTAGGAGATCTATGTGTAAATGTAAATGAACCTACACAGATAAGATCTAGCTAGCAAATGACATACACAATTTGCATAAAAATGAGAAAAGACGGAAATGAGAGAGAGAGAGATTCAAACAATTTTATTAATTGTATTCCACACTCAAATAATGAATAATTTACAATAGATATATGTTACATGAGTAACTAATGTGCCATAGTAGTGATCTAGAGAGATCTAGACACTCACTAACACACACTAGAGTGAACTTCCACCTATTCCTAGTTAACTGAGACACATGTGTGGAAGTGAGAGAGACACATGCAACTGCTGGTGATAAAACCGAGGTTTCCATGCATGAGTGACTTCCACTAGTCTAATTAAGTGTAACTGAATCTAAACTGAAGAGGAACGCCCTATTTTGTAGGGGCATCTTAGGAATCGTTCTCAACATTGGACTATCAATCTTAGGAAAATAATTCTTGGTGAGTGTGTAATATCTCCAACACCCCCCCTGAACACTACTAGGGTGTAAATGATGAATGGGTCCCGATAATCAAGGCCATGTTAGGTACCCATTGTACAATGCATATAATAATGAGACACTGAAAAAACGAGGAAAGAGGGAAAACGCCCCCCTGAAATTACAATGCATAAATAAAAATGAGAAGGAACAAAAAACAATTGCTAAGCAACCCTGTCCTTCACTCCAAGAAGACTTCGCAACTGTGCAAGTTTGTGCTCGTTGAATATTTTGTTGAAGATGTAGATGTCTGCATGGATCTGATGAAGTAGATGCACCATTGAGATGTCCACACATATCCACTTTCTCTTCTTGTAATGAAGAAGATCTAAATAAAGTTTGGATGAAATTTTGAAAACCGTGTGGTCGTTTCCGGAAAAAATGTTGAAATTTTGTTGATTTTAAAATGATCATAACTTCACTACCCGAACTCCGTTTCGGACGATTTGTTTTTTGAAATTGGATATTTTTCTGAAAGGAGTTCAAATATCCAATTTGTTTCTACAAATTTTGCTTAGAAAATATCAGAATTGAATCTGATGTGCGCGGCTCCTTTTTTGTCTCCCGAGATGCATGCATGGCGCATGCAAAAGTTTTTGCATGTGACTCTTGAGATGCATGCATGTTATCTTCCATATGAAATTTAGAAGACAAATCTGAAATGGAGTAGACATCATTTGCAATTAATGGAACAAGAATTTGTGGAGATACTTGTGTATAAGACTCTTTAGAATAAGATGCTTTATCTTCTGATGGTTTCTCTTCTAGATCTATCTTTTCAATCTTCTGCATGTAATCTTCACAATATTCTTTATTCCCGAATAAAACCTCCAATCTGGTCCATAGTTCATTTGGAGTTGAGTCTCGTGATTCATCATATACTTGGTGGATAATTTCAGGAGAAATAGACCAGAAGATACATCATATGGCCATATCTTGTCTATTGGGAAAATTAATTTTCTCATCGGAGGAATCAAGCTCTACTTCCATTGCCATAGTTATTTGGTACAAGCCTCTATATTTGAGCTAAAGCAAATTTTTTGGCTTCCACTCCAAATAGTTATGAAGCGTGAGAAGTATTGTCGGCGAATAATCCATCTTTTTTGTGTTCTTCAATCTTCAATACCTGCAAAAAGAGTGTGGTGTGTCTTTTTCCTAGCAATCTGTCGGCTCTGGTACCATGTAAATGTGAATGGACCTGCACATATAAGATCTAGCTAACAAAGGACATACATAGTTTGCAAAAAAATGAGAAAAGACGGAAATGAGAGAGAGAAAGGACATACATAGTTTGCAAGAAATGAGAAAAGACGAAATGAGAGAGAGAGAATCAAACAGGTTAATGTATTCCACACTCAAGGAGCGAATAATTTACAATAAATATAGGTCAAGGCTGAGTAACTAATGTGCCATAGTATGATCTAGAGATCTAGACACTCATCGACAAACACCTGGAGGAATCAAGAACGATTCTAGCTGTCCGATCCAAGAATCAGCTAAGACACATGTGAAGTAGTGAGAGAGACACGTGCAACCGTCAGATAAAACTGCGCTTCCATGCATGAGTGACTCCCCTAAGTTTTAAACCTTTGATGTAAAGAAATGAATATAGATTCCTAAGCAAAACATAATTTAATCAATGGCTCATACACATATGTGAGACGAGTACCCGAAACCCTCAAACTGGGAAAACCTTTCTTATATTCATTATATCAATTTCACCATCTTCACCATACAATATATACAAGCTTTGTATTATGTAGATAAAACCCTAATCCCTTGATTCGGGATTAATTTATAAAACCGCTTAAAAAATAGCAAAAACTAAAGAATATATTTCGGCCACCTCACCATACCTATCGAATCCGGGGCATACCTGCCCCCTAGGACCCCCTAGGAAGTGCCCGATGCACATGACATAAAGGGCGAAGGAAGTTTGTATCATCAGACGCAGTTGCCAAATCTAATGCGCGCATGCACACACATGCAAAGAATATACACACACCCGTTGACATTCTCCCAATTTGTTGTTTCATCCAGTGTTACGACAGTATAGTCAAAAATCCAAGGCACAATGCCCATTGTTACTTCCACCATGAGAACTTTTTGTGCTCAAAGACCTTTGTCAACGAATCTACAACATTCTTCAAAGTGTGTCAACCTTTTCTAACAACACCTTCTTTTCCTCAAACATACCTCAAAAAGTGATATTTAACATCATTATGCTTTGTCTTCTCTAATGATAACTGGGTTCTTTCTTCTCAGAATATTTGCACTCCTCATTGTCACAATCTAATTCAATGCTTGTTGTACCCAAACTCCAATACCCAACATAATCTCTCTGTAACCATATTGCTCTTTGCTTAAAGGAGGTTTGCTATGTATTCAACTTCTCAGAAGAGATGCCACCAACGTGTCTTTTTGCTCATATCCAACTCTACTTTCCTCCAAATAGGTTATACACATACCTAATTTAGCATTCTCTCAGATCCATTCCTGTGCCCAAATCAGTACCACAATCCATGTATGTCCACCACTTTTGCCAATCCTCTAGTTCTCCTTCTTGGTAGCATAATCCATAATTAGTAGAGCCACACAAATACCTCAAGACCCTCTTTACTATTGGCTATTGTCCAATGCTCCTTCCCTGTTTGTGACATATACCTGCTCAAAACTCCTAACGGCATGTGTAATGTATGATCTAGTACATACCATTGTATACAATGCTAACTGCAGACTGGCATATTAACATGGGGTATGTCCCTTCTTCTTCTTTCCCTTCCTCAGTTCTTGGGACACTAATCTACGATACTACACATATAGGAATAAGAACCTTGACCACTTTTAAGCGATATTAAACCTCTGCAATATCGCCTCAACATATTTTTCCTCCTGGGATTCAACTAAGTTTCTATGCTTGTAGTCATTCCCTTTAATTTCCATTCCCATGTATAGGCAACACTGTAGATCCTTCATGTCAAATTTGGAGGATAGCCTACCACCTCTTTGATAAAATCCATGTTATTTTCTACCAACAACATGTCACTAACATACAACACTACATAAAATGGGAAGTGATTACCAACCCGCTTGAAATATACACAGTGATCATCTCAATAAACTCTAATCCAAGGATGTATAAAGTCAAACTTTTGGTAACACATCCTAGTTGATTGCTTTAGACCATATAGTAACTCCTTTAGCTTACAGACCAAACTCTTTTCTCAGTCTCTCCAATTACAAAGCTCGGGTCGCCTATAGATTTCTTCTTTCAGATCCCATGTAGGAATGTTGTTCACATCCATTTTTTTCTACTTCAAGATCAAAAGTAACAAAAATAGATGTGTTAAATCTAATAGTTAACCTAGCAACAGAGAAAATATCACCAAAGTCAATTCCCTCTATCCGAGAATAACCTTTTTCTACTAAACAAACTTTGTATTTCTCCACTTTTCCTTCCACAACTCTCTGAAACAAACCATTTTACACAACAAATTTTCTAGCTTCTGCAACTGGGACCATATATCCTATGCCTCATTCTTATCCAAGGCATCCATTTCTTCAACCATGGCCATCTTCCAAAGTTTACCATTCTTTGAATCCACTACCTCACTAACAGTTCTAGGATCATCATCACTAATAGATAAAGAAAAAATTAAATTAAAATTTTTTTTTTTTTTTTTTTTTTTTTTTCTCTCTCTCTCTCATTTGATCTCCCCACTGGGTAAGGAGGTCTTCTCCTATTCTCGCTTTCATCTTCTTTGACATTCAAATTTTGCATCCAACACAAGCTTCCTATTTCAAGTTCTTCCGCCTTGGTAGGAATTTTATTTTTGGAAAACATCTTTTATAACACCTCTCTGAAAACAACATCTGTACTGTAAACATTTTTCTTGGTTCCTGGGTTCCAAAGTTTATAACCTTTCACACCATCTTCTATAACCAATAAAGATAGCACTTTTCAACCTTTTTATCCAAATTTTTACTCTTGTTTTCCTTGGAACATGTGTACATAAGCATCACAAACCAAACACTCTAATATGTTGAAGAGAGGTTTTTTTTCCATACCTCATGTGGAGTTTACCATCCAATGCTCATGAGGGTGATGATTGATCAGGTAACATGTTGTACCCAATTTAACACTGGTCTGTTTAAATTTATCAAATACCTCTGCATTTCTTTCTAAGCAGGGCCAACCATGTGTTCCTTTGAGAACTACTCCATGAATGAAACATACTACTAGCTGTGATTACCTAGGGATGGAACATGAAGGTGTCCAAACACATCATCAGAAATAACTCTAAGATCCCTCTTTGCTCTTTGTAGCACCAGATGGGAATCTTACTCGATTATAAGCTTACCATATATGCAATGTCTACAAAAATCAAAATCCAGAGTGCAATTAGACATACCTTCAACCATACCTTTACCGTAGTAGTTCAAGGCCCTTTCTCCAATATTCCCAGCCTTTGAAGCACAACATGGTCTTTCTTTTCAGACACATAAATTTTTATCTTCATTTCACCGCCAGACAAATGTAACCCACACCCATTAGTATAAGTGCTTCCTAACAACTTCTTGCATAGAGTTCCACATCTAACTCCCCCTCATCAACACCATTGTTCTTCATACCATCTTGCAAGTGCCCTTCCTACAAGTATCCACACTCGCATCATCCAACTTGCTTACATATATTAGGCTCCTGCCTAGTTTTTTAATGTGTAGAACCCTGTGAGAGTTCTAACTCTTCCACTTTTTATAAACAACTTGAATTTCCATCTTCTTATGATTTTTTGTTGTCGAATCATCTCCTAGATATACATCACCACTATCATATTTTTTCATATTCGAGAACCACTCTCGTGAGGAGTCATATGGTATGACACACCCGAATCGATCAACCATACATCACGCATTTGCATGTAAATCAGAGATGCTGTGTAAACATCGGCCCTTCTTCAGTTGGGGTTTTCACCTCTGTGGAAGGGGTTCTATTAGATCCCTTTGGTTTTTAACCTTCTTAGACTTGCAATCTTTCTTATAATGCCATGTTTTACCACACTTCCAACATTCACCAATATTTTCTTGAGACTTAGATCTAAATTTATATTTAGATCTCCCCTCAAGGCTTTCGTACCATGATTCTTGTCTTGGGTAATAAACCTCTTAAGCAATAAAAGACTTGTGCAAGGACTATCCATGTTTTTCCACCTCATCTATTCAAATAATAAGGATGAAACTACATCCCTCATACTTCAATGTAGATTGAGTGGAATAATTGCTACAACCACATATCCTAAGAGTCCGGGTAAAGAACATAACAAAGCACACTTATCTTCTTCTCTGCAGAATTGTATTATTAATGTAGGACAAGCTGACTTCTACTGTAGTATTAAAGGCATTTATATGTTCTCATACAAAATATCCATCTTCCATCCTAAGAGACAACTTCTTCAAGAAACAACTTGTTTACTGTGGACTCGACCGATACAAATTCCTCTAAATTATTCCATATAGTTCCTTATCGTAGATTCTCCCCGAGACATTCAACAACACCAATCAAGCAGGCCGAGTCAAATAGTACTCCTTTCTTCTGTCCAACTTCTCCCAATCTTCCTTTGACATACCAGTAGGTGGTGTACTAGTAGTTTGTGTACTAGTAGGTTGTGTACCAGTCGTCTGTGTGCCAGTAGGCTGCGTACCAGTAGGCTGTGTACCAGGATCCACAACGATCCGTTGTTCTTTGTCTACAAGAAGGTCCTCCATCTTAAGCTTCCATTAGTCAAATTTTTTACCGTTGAACTTCTCTATCTCGATTCTAGAAGAGCTCACCATTCCTCTTTATACACTCGAATAACCACTACAAAAGCTCCCACTAAACCTAGGTTTATCATAGACCCAACATAAACTTGATCTATTAAGACCGAGCCAAACCCTCAACAACAAAGGCGTCCCTCTGAAGCCAAAAATGAGCTCTGATACCACATGTAAGTTTTAAACCTATGAAGTAAAGCAATGCATATAGATTCTTAAGAAAAACATAATTTAATCAATGGATCATACACACAGTACACAGAGATTTATATCGGAAACCCTCAACCGGGGAAAACCTTTATTATATTCATTATATCAAATTTCACCATTAACCATACAATATATACAATGTTTTTAGATATTCTGTAGATACCAAAACCCTAATCCCTTAATCCAGGATTAATTTAGAAAACCGCTAAAAATAACAAAATCCGCTAAAAATAGCAAAAACCGCAAAAATAAATAAATTTCGGGGCGCTGCCCCGAACACTGCGTGTAACCAGGGGGGCCATACCTAGCCCCCCTGGGACCCCCCTAGGAAGTGCCTGACACACACGACACTAATGACACTGCTAGAGGGATCGTCAGACACAGTTGTCGAATCTGACGTGCCCACACAGACACATGCAAATAATATAACACATACCCAACAACTTCCACTAGTCTAATTGAATATGAACTAAAGAGGAACGCCCTATTTTGTAGGGGAATATTCTCTAGAGAGAATATTCTCGTCTAAGGAATCATTCTCAACATTGGACTATCAAACTTAGGAAAATAATTCTATGTGAGTGTGTAATATCTCCAACACTATGTGCACCTAAGGTGATCAAAGTTGACCATGTCTTCCTAATTCTAAGGAAGTTAGTTATACTTTGAGATAAATATTGATGATCCTATGCATTGATCTATCAATAATACAGATCATCAATCAAGTGGTCTTCCATATGTTGATTTATGCTCATTTATAATTTAGTGTTGGAACAATGTCGTTAAACTCCACCTCTTCATGGAATTCATAACTCCTCACCTATTCGATTCCCTAGTTCTCCAACATGATATAAAATCTATTGGTTTCAGACCAAACATGTTGTCTACAATCGCTTTTGAAGGTTGTCACTTGCTCATGCTTTTAACAAGTCAAATCTTATTGGTAGATTGACATGGGGTTTTGACTTGCAGAGTGGATTAGGGTTTTGCAGAGTATCTATGAGTTCTAAGCAAGAACTTGTGGTTTTGAATGGGCCACAACTATGGTCTGTGGGAATAAGACACAAAACCACTATTAAATACAAAAGTGCTTTGGCGATTCACAAATATTACAGTTGCAAACCCTAAGTAAGATTAATAGAAGTTCATCATTAACATGAAGAAGGATGACAAGAGTCACAATGACCTACATCTCCAAGGATATTTGATTTCATACAAGTGGGATTGATTGTCCAAATCCACTCTAGAATAAGTTAAAGACTCTATTCGACAAAATCAATGAAATAAGGTTATGCAGATCGAGAAAGAGTTGATCTCTTTTAATCCTCTCTCTTTTGAGAGGATTGGAGATTATTTGTTATATACCTAAATAGATCTGCCAATATACTTCAGAAATAACCAAGAATAAACCAAACCATTCACCAATAATGAACACAATAAAGTACACAAAACCCTTGAGGTAGGGTAACACCATATATTATTCCTTATGGAAGGATTGCACTCCTCAAACAATACTCATTTGTTACAATATCAATATTCTTCACCATGATTCAATACATTCCTTACACTTCTTTACATAACATCATTTATCTCCTAGGAACATTCTAGAGAAGGAATCTTCTAGAAAGCATATTTATTATATCTAACTACCACAATGGGCCTGATTTAATACTATAGTGGACCTAGTCCACCTTACATTGAATGGACTCCATGAATACATAACGACATTCCCATTGGGTACCTCCCATATTACAACCCATATTACCTCCCTATGTATAATACATTATTTGTCTCGTGTGAAAGAGCTATAATTGAAATTGGGTGAATGGGGAAATAATTTCCCTAATAAAGATGGTAAAATTTTAGAATTGATCTCAATGAATCTAAAGACACACTAAGATGTTTTGTGTTCAACGTTTTATGCTAGTTGGACTTCCAAAAAAGAGGACAATGAGAGCTATACCTTTGATACTTTTTGTGGTTTTCTAAATAGAGCACAGGAAAAGTTGCTTGATGAAGTTAAACTTGAGATTAAGAAACAAGCCCATCTCCTTAAGGGAAAAGGTTGACAAAACTATAGAGGAGGAGGTTGAGAATACAATCAGCAAAAAGAACATGATTTTGTCAACTAGGTTGATATGGAGCATGTTGATCAAACATTGACTGATAAAGGTGAGAATAAGAAGACATGTCCATGATTATCGAAAGCTAGGACATATCAATAATACTTGCTAGAAGAAGACTAAAGATTGAGGATAAGGCCAAGAAGCTTAAAGACAAGGTGTCAACTAGTCAATCAATCAACTTGCAGTGTTGACTTTTCTAAGGTAATGGAGATAGCTATACTCTCTCTAATAGTGTTTTTTATGATTTGTGTGATCACGCTTCGAAAAGTGATTGGATAGTTGAATTTGGTTTCCCCCGTCATATGGATAAGGATGCTTCTCTCTTTTCTTCATTAAATACAACTACAAAAGAAGAAATATTTGTTGCATATTCTTATGCACTAACTATTTTAGGTTATGGTAGGTTTGAATGCTAGCATGGTGTGTCTCTGAAGTGCATCACATACCAAGTTTGAGTGCCAATTCTTTGTTTGTACCCCAACTAAGCCAAATTGGCAAGATGGTTGAATTATGTTTGATAGCTTTGTTGAGAAGGACATTTTTTTTAAACGTGGGAATCGATAACTGGTAGGTTTGATCTAGGCTAGGCTTGAGATCAATCCTACAGGCCACCACTATAACCCAAGAGTATATCCAACAACCCGCAAGCAAGATATACCAACAACTTGTGACTTAGCAAGGGTCGAGGCGTCCTGAAGCCCATCAAAGTGGACCTCTATCCCAAGGGTTGTTTACCCTTCTAAGTGGACATGTTGGCTCATTGAGAAGGATATGAGGGTATTCTTGACTCTAAGGACAAACTATATAAGTTATGTGATTTCCCTAAGAAATATCTGACACTGAATACACTCATGTTTAGGACCAACTATTGGAGCAAAATTTGACTCGAACAACTTGGACATCTAAATTTTTAAAGTATAAAATTGACGATGAAGTTTAATATGGTTAATGGGATACCTAAGATAGTACCTCATAATGGTGTATGTAAAGGGTGTGTGCTTGGAAAGCATCACCAAGTTGCGTTTGAGATAGGGAAGGCATGGAAAGGAAAGACTCAACTAGAACTTATCGATAATGATCTTTTTATAATGAACCAACCATCATTAGCAAGTGAAATGCATGTTTTGACTTTCATTTATGCTTTGTCTTGGTATACTTGGGTATATTTCTTGAAGAATAAGGATCATACCTTTAAAAATATCAAGGAATTTAGGGCATTGACTAAAAAAAGCAATGCGGTTGACCTAGGAAATGTCTAAGATCAAACAATGGAAGAGAAAATGTGAGCAAGGCATTTGAGAGCTACTTGTCATAACATGGTATCTCTTGGTAGAGATTTGTACCTTACACACGTCACCAAAATTATATTGCTTAAACGAAGAATTGGACCTTGGTTGAAATGGCACAATGTTTGCTCTAGGACAAAGGTTTGTTGACTAGGTTTTGGGCAAAGGTTGTCTACTACTCAAACTACCTTTTGAACATGATTGCAAGCTTTATGGGACGTGACCCATTTTAATAAATAGAGTGGAAGGCCTAAGCCAAACATCTCAAAACGTTTGGATGTATAGTGCGACCTCATATTCTAGATGATAATAGAAAGAAGCTAGATGTAAATAATCATGCTTGCATTATGGTAGTTACTGCTGGAGTTACTTCACACACACATAGGATTTGTTTTTCCTAAGGTCCTAAGGTTTTTCCTATGTTTATTAGTCATTATTCAATCTCCTAAAGTTTAGGGTAGAATATTCCACCTGGAGAATATTCTCTTCAGTAGACATTTCAATTTGACTAGTTGAGTTGAGTCTAGATGCTGCATTGGTTTTGTCACCATGCAACATTGGAATCATCACCATGCTAATGCACATTAGCCTTGGTTTCATCACCATACTGGCGCATTACCCTTGATTCCTCGATCTACTCCTCACTACACTCTGCTTCAGTTAGTTAACTGAAGACTGGTTGACTAGTTAACTCAGCTAGGTGGCAGTTCACTCTCGTAACTGCTTGAGAGACTAGACTAGGCGGAAGTTCACTCTCGTAACTGCTTGAGAGACTAGAGTAGGCGGAAGTTCACTCTCGTAACTGCTAGTGTGTGTCCAGATCACTCTATACCACCACTATGGCGCATTGTCTTCACCTCCAGTGCACATTGATTGAGTTATACAGAGTATATAATGTGTAAATTATTCATTATTCATTACGGTTAATGATAATTCTTCTATTCTTTCTCTCTTGCTTCTTCTTTCTCAATTTCTCTCTGCAAATGTGTGTGGTATTTTCTAGCTAGATCTATTATGTGCAGGTTCAACACATTTACATGGTATCAGAGTCAACAGACTCCTAAGCAAAAGCTACACCAATTTTTTTGTAGGTACAAAAGATTGAAGACAATAGAAAGATGGATTTCCCAAAAGAATTCATTCTTACACCTTACAACTACTTTGCATGGAAGGAGAGAATAATGATTCATATCTGAACCAGAGGATTGTACATGTTAACCTTGAATACAGATATAGAACCGACATCAGCCATCGAAAAATCTAAGTATTTAAATAGAATGGATGAAGCATTCGAAACGATTTGCAGTCTTATTTCTCTCGGATCTCCTTTTTCACATATCTTCCTTTAAAACCCCCAATGAATCCTGGACCACCTTGGAAGGGCTCTTTGGAAAACAAGATGAGATGAGGGGACACATGCTAGAGGTGGAATTGCTCACATTGGATCCAAAAATCTTCGACAATATCCAAGATTTCTTTACAAAATTCAAGGATTTAGTGTCGCAGCTCAAAGCTTGCGGGGTTGATAAATCTAAGGAGGAGAAATAAATGGTTCTCACCATTCTCTCCAAACTTGGTCTTGAATTCTCCATGTTCGTATCAAAATTCCATTCAATCAAATTCACCTTTGGAGCCACCTGGAAGATGCCTTCTCTTGAGGACTTTATCGAATCCCTGACACAAGAGAAAACTGAGCTCATCAACATGGGAAAAATCAAAGGCCCAAAGGTGCATGCACTTACTGTGCAAGATGTCAGGCATCAATATCAAAAATATAAAGATAAAGACAAAAGGAAATCTCATGCACATCCGAAGAAGGAAGGGTACACAAAACCCTTCACCGATGCCTCTGGATCCAAAGGGGGAAAGGGAAGAAAAGGGGAGAAATGCTCATACTTCCATAAAGGATTTCATCCAGAATCCCCATGCATGGAGAAAAAAATAGATCTAATGACTCAAATACTTCAGAAAAACAACCTTGGAGATCACATCCCCGAGGGTGCCAAGAAGAAGAAGCCAGAAGATCAGAATCCCAAGAAAGACAATTCTAGCCATGCCTTGATTGCCATCAACTCCTCTCTCGATGCTTGGATCATAGATTCAGGAGCATCACATCACATGGCTGCCACAAAAGAAATCTATTCTTCATTGGATGCATGCAAAGGTCCTCCTATTCCGATGGGGGACAACTCTTCAGTCGAAGTCATTGACAAAGGAAGGATTGAACTCACCAATGAAAGCTTCGAAAATGTGTTGCACGTTCCAAAACTTTCTGTCAACCTTCTCTCTGTGTATCAGATGACGAATTTCGGCACCAGAAAGAAAGTCATATTCACACCAAATGTAGTGGACATTTATGACATGTAAACCAATTCTAGGGTTGCTACTAGTGAGGTAAATCATCAATCTAGATTGTATACATTTTCTGAATTTATTGAACCAGATTCTCCTTTACTGCTTACCCATGCTGATGAAAGTAGTAGGATATGGCACGAAAGGTTCGGGCATTTGAATTTCAGATATATGCAACATCTTAGCAAGAAATTATTGGTTGATGGTCTACCAGACATCCATTTCTCCAAGGGAGTATGTGAGGGATGTGTTCTTGGAAAACACCCTCAAATGAAATTCGACAAAGGAAAGACTCAGAGAGCTTCCGCTCCTTTAGATCTGATCCATAGTGACCTCATGGGTCCCTTTTCGCATCCATCTATCAACAGAGCGAGGTTTGTTCTCATTTTTGTTGATGATTTCTCACGCTTCACATGGATTTACTTTCTCAGGCAAAAATCTGAGGTCTTTCAACACCTCAAAGATTTCAAAGCCCTGGTTGAGACACAGTTTGGAAAGAAAATCAAAGTCCTCCGAACTGATAACGTGGGAGAGTATGTCAATCATGAGATCCATAATTTTTTTCATGAGGCAGGGATTCAGTTGCAGCACACAATTCCCTATACTCTGCATCAAAACGGATTTGCTGAGCGGAAAAACAGATCTCTAAAAGAGATGGCATCTTGCATGCTACATGCAAAGTCACTACCACAGAGACTATGGGCCGAAGCACTTAATTGTGCAACCTACATCCAAAACATATCTCCCCATAAATATGTCAAGGATAAGACCCCCTACGAGGCTTGGAATGACCTCAAATCGGAAGTGACCCACTTTCGTATTTTCGGTTCACGTGCATGGGCCCAGATTCCCTCTGAAAAGAGGAAGGCACTTGATCCACAAAGCACCAAGTTTATTTTTGTTGGAAACCCCTACAATGTGAAGGGATATAGACTTATTGATCTTTCCTTGGACCAACTCATCATTAAGCGAAGTGTCTAATTCGAGGAAAGTGTCTCGCATGTACCTCAACAGCCGCATACAGACACCTTCATTCTTCCACCTGTCTGAGATGATGAGCATGAACATGTCGACTCTTCTTCAGATGAAATTTTTGATTGAAAGGACTCAGATAATTCATATATAGAGTCAGTACATTCAGATGCAGAGCCAGAGTAGAGGCCCAAGTGAGCGCAAACTACTCTTCAAGATGCATGGGATCTTGTTGGTGATCCAATTGATACTAGGAGGACTCGATCTGATTTCGAGGAGCCTCCTGTTGGACTCACTACCACTGAACAATTGCCCTCCAGGCATATTTTCTTGGTTCAATCTTTAGATCCACAGTCTTATGGCGAGGCTGCTGGAAATCCCTTTTGGGAATCCGTCGTGCAGGAGGAGTACAACTCCCTCCTCGAGAACCAGACTTGGGATCTAGTTCCCCTTCCTTCTGGGAGGAAAATTGTCAGATGCAGATGGGTCTACAGGACCAAGAGCGCAACAGATGGACATATTAGCAAATACAAACCCATGCTTATTGCCAAAGTATTTTAGCAGGTGCATGGCATTGAGTATGATGAGACCTTCGCTCTAGTAGTGAAGATGGATTCCATACGATTAACACTTGCCATTGCAACAACCAAGGGATGGGAAGACCATCAGATGGACGTGAAGAATGCATTTCTTCACGGTGATCTCTCTGAGGAGATCTATATGGAGTAGCCCCAAGGATTTATGCAGGACTCATCTTTGGTCTGTGGACTAAAGAAGTCTCTTTATGGCCTCAAGCAGGCTCCGGGGGCATGGTATGCCAAGATGGAATCCTACTTGTTGTCACATAACTTTGTACGTTGTAAATCAGACCCGAATGTCTACATGCTCAGGATGGCTGATTCACTTCTACTCTTAGTTCTATATGTTGATGATTTGTTGATCACCGGTCGCTTGACTTCAGAAATTGTTGTAGTCAAGAGGATTCTACATGACAGGTTTTTGATGACGAGCATGGGTCCGCTACACTTCTTCCTTGGACTCAAGATCAATCAGGATGCATCAGGCATCAAACTGTCTTAGGACAAGTATGCACAATATCTCCTTGAGATATTTCACATAACAGACTGCAAGTCTGCTCCGACTCCTTTCCTATCAGAAGTCAAACTTGAGGATGGCGAGGAAACTCCACTGGTTGACAACACTCTCTACAGACAACTAGTGGGGATCTTGTTGTATCTCACACACTCTAGACCAGACCTCTCTCATGCAGTTGGCGCAATTTCCAGGTTCATGCAGGAGCTGCATGAGCTACATTGTAAGGCTGCAAAGCATATCCTTCGATACGTACATGGCACCATCACCTTTGGGATTCATTATGTTACAGACTCTACATTAGATCTCATTGGGTTTACTGATTCTGACTGGGCTGGAGACAACACTGATCGCAAGTCCACATTTGGTTACTCACTCAGTCTTGGTTCCGGGCCTATCTGTTGGTCGAGCAAGAAGCAAGTTTCCATTTCTCTTCAACCAAGGTAGAGTATAGAGGGGTAGTTAACATAACCATTCAGGCTATGTGGCTACAACATTTTCTCACTGAGTTGGGCATTCAGTTTCATCGGCCGATTGTCATCTGGTCTGACAACCAGAGCACTCTGAAGTTCTGCAGAGATCTAGTTTAGAGGCAGCGAACGAAGCACATCGATATCCACAAGCACTACATCCGAGACTTAGTACATGAGGGTATAATCGACTTATAATTTTTTCCTTCAGCAGAACAAACAACATACATCTTCACCAAGACCTTCACTGAGCATAAGTTCCACTCTTTGCAAAGTCGTCTTGGAGTGAAGGACACAATTGCCTAACAACTGTCAATTATTATTTTTACATACATTGTACCTTGAGGGGGGCGTTTACCATGAGGTTTTCCCTCTTTCCTCACTTTATTTCAATGTATATTTTGTATTTGGGTACCTAACATGGCCTCGTTGGCAGGACCCATTCTTTATTTTCACCATAGTGATGTTCAGGGGGGGTGTTGGAGTTACTTCACAGACACCTAGGATTTCTTTTTCCTAAGGTCCAAAGGTTTTTCCTATGTTTATTTGTCATTATTCAGTCTCCTAAAGTTTAGGGGAGAATATTCCACTTGGAGAATATTCTCTTTGGTTGACACTTCAGTTTGATTAGTTGAGTTGAGTCTAGATGCTGCAATGGTTTTGTCACCATGCAACATTGGGATCATCACCATGCTAATGTGCATTAGCCTTGGTTTCATCACCAGACTGGCGCATTACCCTTGATTCCTTGATCTACTCCTCACTACACTATGTTTCAGTTTGTTAACATAGGACTAGTTGACTAGTTAACTCAGCTAGGTGGTAGTTCACTCTCGTAACTGCATGAGAGACTAGACTAGGTGGCAGTTCACTCCCATAACTTCTAGTGTGTGTCCAAATCTCTCTAGACCACCACTATGGCTCATTGGCTTCACCTCCAATGGATATTGGTTGATTTATACAGAGTATATAATGTGTAAATTATTCATTATTCATTACGATTAATGAGAATTCTTCCATTCTTTCTCTCTTGCTTCTTCTTTCTCAATTTCTCCCTGCAAATGTGTGTGGTATTTTCTAGCTAGATCTATTCTGTGCAGGTTCAACACATTTACAGTTACTTTAATGAGACTAAAGTGTACAATTTTTTTGATATGTTCAAACAATAAGTTATTTATAGGAGGGATCTTGTCTTTGATGAATACACTTTGGGTACTACTTTGTTGAACTCCTCCTCAGGATTTATAAGTAGTGATCCATTTGAAATTGTGAGAAATTATATATCCACTAACTATTTGTACAACATTGAAATTTGTCTCAATTGGCTTATCCACTAGACAACAGACCCGCATAACAGATCTAATTTGTAGTGGACCTTCTATAGTAGAGTTGACTGCAAGCAATAACTTGCCTAATCATTTGAATTTAAACTCTCTAGGTAATTTTGATGCCGAAGCTCCTTCTATATGTGACATTTGTCTTCATCGACTGGTGACCAAGGCAATTGAAGATGTTGGTGTTGATGTAGGTAATATAAATGACTCAATGAAACTAAAGGACAAAAAAAACATGATAGTGTTGCTTTTATGGCACATGTGTTAGAGGAATATGATCTTGATACATATGTAGATGCACATGGTCAACCAAAATGAGAGAATGTTATGGCTTATGAGTACACTTCCCCGATGAAGAATAAATCTTGGAATTTAGTTCCTTTGACCAAAAGGAAATAATGTGGTGAGATGTCAATGGCTCTAAAAGACCAAATTTACAATTGAAGGTGTTGTCAGAAGGCATAAGTCTCAATTGGTTGAAAAAGGATTTTCTTAGCGATAAGTTATCGACTACATCGAGACCTTTTCCCTTGTTGCAAAGATGAACTATGTTTGACTAATCCTTTCTCTTGGTGCTCATTTTGGATGGGAGGTACATCGAATGGATGTCAAGAATGGATTATTACATGGTGATCTCACTAAGGATATATATGGATAAACCCCTAAGCTTTGAGAAAGATGGTAGTCTCATGTGTCAACTAAACAAATCTTTATATGGTTTGAAACAAGACCCTGAGAAGTGGTATGAGAAGATCAACCTATTCTTTCTCAATTTTGGTTCCAAACATTATGAATCAATCAAAGAATTATGTTTTACATATAAATGATGATTCTTTAATTGTTGCAATATATTTTGATCATTCAGTCATTATCGAAAGCAATACTAATCTAATTTTGGATTTGAGGAAACACTTAGTAGATACATTTGAAATGACTTCCCTCGATTTGTTGCATTTCTTTTTGGGCATCCAAATTTTCCAAATGGATGACAATATCTTTATTTCTCAACCAAAATATGTTTTGGATCTACTATAAAGATTCAAAATTGAAAATTGTAAACCATTAGCTACACCTTACTATTCGAGAGTGAAGCTAACTAAGGAGTGTGATTCTCCAAAAGTCAATGGTACTCTCTACCAACAACTCATTGGTAAACATGTCTATCCAACTCAAAATAGAACTGATATTTCCTTTGTTGTTAGTGTGGTCCCTAGGTTCGTATAGGATCCAAAGGAGAGACACTTGAAGGCTACAAAGAGGATTGTTCACTATTTCAAGGACACTTATCAACGTGGCATAAAATATTGAGGTAACGATATGAACCAATTAGTTGGTTATACACACTCAAATTGGGTTGGAGACGAAGATGACAATAAGTTGATTTTGGATATGTGTTTCATCTTGGATATGGACCCATAGTCTAGTCTTGTAAAAATAAAAAAAAGTGATCTTTGTCTCAATCACATACGCTGAATATGAGGTGCAATTAATGTTGGCATAAAGGTAGTTTGGTTTTGCTACCTAATGGGTGAGCTTGGATTTCCCTTTGATGAGTTGGTTGTAGTGTATTGTGACAATCGTAATGCAAAACAAGTGTCTGGAAACCTTGTTGTTCATATTAAGATGAAGCATGTGGAGCTTCATGCTAATTATATAAGAAAATTGGTACATGAAACTATTGTGTCCTTTGTTTACTGCAAGACAAATACTCAAATTTGTTAGCTTGTAACTCCTTATACAATCACGAAATCCTACACCACCTTTGTGTATTTCACATGATATGATAATTTTTTATACCAAGTGTATATTAGATCCTATTTTTCCTCCTCCTAGCCATATCTCTTGATGACGAGTCACTGTGAGAGAAAATCTAGTTTATGAGGTGGTTTCATACATGTACTATAAATTATATCATTGGAATGAATATTCATGTAATAGAAGAATATGGCATAAGGAATTTTTTGCCAAGTTCATGTGTCCTATCTTGTGTTCTACTTCTTAACATGGTATTTGAGCTCTTATGGCCTTAAGGGCATGATAGCTTCATTGTAGTGATCCATGGAATTATAGATATCAAAGGATGGCCAGATCCATAACATAATTAGATATGTAATGATTGAAAATATATTGCTAAAAAAGAGAAGGATGCAAAAACAAAATCATTGTTATCATGTGAGATGAGAATAAAGTATGCTTTATATGAACTAGTGAAGACCTATGGGCGTGTTGATTAGTGAGCCCATGTTCTAGTCAAGCGATCTGTAATCGATCTCATCAAGATCAGCTTCAAGCAATCTGCCACGTATTATTTCACCATCAAGCAATCTACAAACTCAATTAAATTTGTAGATCTATAATTTTTTGGTAATTTCTCTATTGAATGGAGCAAGAAAAACTGAGTTTGAGATATATTGTTGATTTTTGGATCAATCTGGGTATTATCTTGGGTATATATAGATCGGTCTCAAGACCTTGTCCATCACATTTAGCACCTCTAGATACCCTCCTAGTTTCACCATGATCGATCTTCAAACTGGAAAACCCACCTTGGATATGAAGGTACAATACTCTCTATTGTAGAGTGATAGAATTCCAAGAATTCCTTGTGATTTCAAAATTTAAATTGAGTTGTCTCAAATCTAATTGTGTCTTCCAAACCTAACTTTCCTATAAATTATGTAATGGATGACTGAAAAGTTACTTGCTTATGATCTTGTAAGTTGCATGTTAGTTGCAAAGGGTGATTTCATTTGTAGAATTGTATATTACCCATGGTAGATTAAATCAATATGTGCCTAGATGTGAGAAAATATGAGTAATTCTACGAGGAATTCAAGAAAATTCATGATGGTCATGATCCATCGAAGGAGTTTCCTCTACTATGGTGCTTTGTGACTCGAACCTTCTCTTCGATCATGTGTCTCATCCTCTGCACAACCATAAGATCTAGATCATATCTCGTATGGTTAAATTCAACTCTAATTCTACCCCTAATTTGGATGCCAAAACACTAGCAACAACTGCCTTTAATGGAGGATCTACATCATATCTCTAAATAAGCTGCTAAGTCACATAATAATTTGTCCACTCTTTAAATTTCATCAATTTTAGTCTGGATTTCAACACCCAATATATCAAGAGTCTGATATTTGTGAATATGAGAGGGTTCGATCTTGTGCTTCTCTTGTGTGATCTAATGGTAATTCAACTATAGTGATTTGATAATAATTGATGGGAATCTGAAATCACTGAACTTGTAGCACACCATACTTCAAAAAATGAAAAAGCAATCATACTATTTATACATGGTGAAAGGAACCACTTAGCAGCATAACCTCTCGTCGAAAAAACATGGAGAGTATTTAGTGTGGCCACTGACTAGAAATAAGCTCTAATCATTCTCACTATATCAGGAGCTTGAAAGTGAAGATTTCCAACTACGAAGCCCATGTGCACCTGTCAATGGAAAAAGAGGTAACAAGTTTTTGTTTGGCATTGAAAAGTTTTTTCTCATATGGACAAGAGAGTGAAATATTAATTTGAAAGTTGATCCTTATAATTAACAATCACAAGGAGAGAAGAATGATGTTTGGGAATTGCATATTATTTCAAATTAGAAACAACAACAACAACAACAACATATTATTTCAATTAGGAAACAACAACAACAAATAACAATAAAACAACTTGAGCTTCCAAAACAAATAGCTTTTTATTGGAAAGGGCAATTTGAAGCTATAAAAGGTTTAATTTGTATTTGCTTATATGTCAATCTCGTTGAAGGTGAATTTGGCTAAAGTAAAAAAAAACCTTAGGGATGTAGTGTGGATACTCCATTACTGTGGGCTGTAGTAAGGTCTTTTGCAAATATTGATTTTTTCTCAAAATCTGAAGTGGGGCATGAAAATTGAAAAAGAGCGTCAAATATGAAGACCATTGAAGGATTTCTCATTGTATTTTGGCACACTATTGTGATAACAAGAAGAATACCCATGATGAAAAAAAATAAATAAAATATTGTGTCCTAGATCCACCCAAAATTTGAATAAGGGGATCATAGGTGCACCCTGAGGAATTGTGTGCGATGGTAGATGATTTTTGGATTCTTGATGCTGCTCTTTTTGTGTCTAGTTTTTAAACTTAAACTACCATTGCAATTTATTCATCACATATGGGGTAAGAAGGCATTAAAAAACTTGACCAGTCAACAAATCAAGGCATTGATTCAATCATACACAAAGCAAGTATCTAATCTCATGTAACAAGAAGGCTCAGAGTTGTGGTGCATTGTCAAACATTCAATGGTGCATGGCACTTTTGGTTAAACTTTCTATGTAAAATCTACTCCATTTCAAGTTTGTTTCCATGAATCATGTGATCCATATGCTTGATTTCAAGTGTCTCTTTGGGTCATAAATTGGTAGATTCATTGAATTGTAAAATTGAAGAATAACATTAAGTGTCAAGAAACCTTGTTGTAAAAAAAGGACATGCTTGAAATTTGAATAAGGAGGTCATTTTCAAAGTCTAATTGCATAAAGAACACTTTGGGGTGCATGATTAGTAGTACATGACACCCTAATATTGTTGGAGACAATTGCAAGAGAACGTGTAAGCAAACAAATAAGCAAGTGAGCGTGACACGAAAACAACAAGTGAAAGAGAGCGTCACACGAAAACAACAAGTGAAAGAGAGCGTGACACAATTGATGGATAGAATCATGGAATTATTTTACTTATTGGAAACATTGCTTGAAACAATAGAATTCACTTCAATCACAATACCCAATAGTACATTTGAAAATGTCCTTACATGTTTGTGAGTTATGCAAATAAAAATAAACTTGTTACAAATGCAATCCCAACTCTTGAATGACGAGTTAAGGACATTCAAAAATCAA
Source organism: Picea sitchensis (assembly GCA_010110895.2). Lineage (NCBI taxonomy): Eukaryota > Viridiplantae > Streptophyta > Pinopsida > Pinales > Pinaceae > Picea > Picea sitchensis. Next base: position 158,210 of record SNQJ01S0004159.1, on the reverse strand, counting down.
GGGCCAATCAAGAATTATGAACTATTATGTGTTCAAAACAATCCTTTATTTAATTTTTATTATACCAATCAATAATCAACACAAGATGAAGATTCAAATAAAGCTGAACCTGAATTTCGAGAGTCCACCGATGAAATTTTTTCAATGGTGTACCAACATGCACAAATACAAAATCAACTTTCCAATTATATCATCATACCTAGGAAATAAATAAGAAACAAAAAACAGAGAATATGACTCGGATATGATAAGGATGTAACACACCCAACCCCCTTAATAGTCATTAGGTTGGCGAGGTGTATTTTTTTTTCTTTTCTTTCCTCTAACTCACCCCTCTCAACCACACATCTAAATACAAAACTAAGCTTATGAACCAATTATTTTCATCGAGAGCTTTCCAACGACTGCAATTATGCTAAAATCTGAGCTTTGAATAAAAAATTATGGCCATATAAATTTTTATTTCCTTCCCACCAAAATTTGTCTCACATCCACATCCACGTCAACCATACCATCCAATGTGGCATTGTTTGAAGATAATGTGGTGGAACACATCACCACCAATGGAACACCTTACAAGATAAAAAAGGGGCTTGAAGACGAGACTCTTCACATTCAGGGATACCTTTATCCAGGCTTCCCCAAACAATTACTGCAAACAACTTCCAAATGTCGGATATCCAGATATATGGGCCTTTCGAGCTCACCCTAGAACCACAAAGTGGAACCTTTCCAAATTCGAGAATTCGAGCATTTGGAATTCCTAAAGGGATATCACTAACATAACTCCTAGATACCAGATATATGGGGTGACAAATCCCTCCTAAGTTGGCTTCAGAACCTTCACACGGAACCTTGAAGCATCCGAAATATGGGATCCAAAAAATCCCATAAATATCCTTTTAACAAAGAGGAATCCCTGGATGTCTAGCTAGCGTCAAATGAATTGAAGGTCTTACATGGCATGCCACCTAACATGACACCTCACAACCTAACTAGGTGTTAGGATGGTGTGGCACCACCACGTGGAAACTGACCTGGAAATTATGTATGAATTAATTGATGTATCATAGAACGTGGCTGGTTACGTGGCATGACACATGGGAGATGATATCATCACGTCCTCCCATTATCTAACTAAACCTTGCATTGGAACCATGAAAGAGAGTACTCCTTGCGTTGCATTGTTTGAAAGGGAGGATGACCTGATGATGAATCCTCCAGATCCAATGACCATGAATCCTCCAGATCCAGCGACCATGAATCCTCCAGATCCAATGACCATGAATCCTCCAAATCCAATGACTCAAATTTAAGGAAGCCAGGCTAAGGCTTCATTACCGAAGGTAGGTCCCTTGCGACCCACTCCAATTACACACAGACATCTATCAACTTATTATTGGAAAGACTAGCCAACATGTGGCACGATGCATCATCACGAAGTCATCTCCACTCTCTCTCCTTCCTTCACTCACAAGCTTATAAAGGGTTGAAACCCTACGATGGAACCCTTTCTAATCCAACATCCAAGGATCCAGAGTTTTTAATAAGCAAGGATATAAGAGAAGTTTGAATATCCAGATATCGAAGGTCTCTCGCTTGCACTTAAGTTTAAACAACACAAACCCTCAAGTAGGGTTTTCTCTTCCCAAATTCGACTTGGAGCTAGTTTCTCTCCCTGCACGAAACCATGAGGAAACCCCCTTTATCAACCTTTCTTGATCATGAAATCATTTACTATATATTTCATGGGTTCTAAGCTTGAAACATTCAGGCAACTGAGGTAAAATATCCCTCGAAGGAACCCACTCTGTCACTCATGCTAAGACATGATTTTTAGTAGGATCGCTCACCATAATTGGTTAAGCATAATAACCTTGTATCTTTTAAGAACAAAAACCAATTAGGTTAAAAGGGAGAAATCAATATCTCCCTGAGGCATAGAGCTCATCCTACGTACATAGAAATCAAGCATTCACAACATTCCACATTCACATGGAACACAAGCCATAATTAAATTCTCTCTTTATAACATGTTTTTATTGGTTAAATAACCAGAAGTAGATTTAATGAGCATACAAGATATTACATCCTTTCCTTCCATTCTGAATTCTAGAGAGAGAGAGAGAGAACCACAAAGTAAAGGTTATACATGCAGAGAATACCATCTAGGTGTTTATTTCTCCTCTCTTAGAAGTTACTCATAAACTTAACAATTTCATATACATTGCAAGTATACTCAGACATTACATAGTATATAGTAAATGCATAGTAAAAGACTTATATATTTAAGAATAAATCTAGCCAAACCAATTGATTGAGGGTGAACACCTTTCCACCCAACCATAGGCTCATATACCACCCTCATGCTAAACCATGATACCATGAGGGAACCCTCTCAGATTCTCAGAGCAATTAGAACAGTGAAAGCCACTCTCCTTGACACATTCAATGGTTGAAAATCCTTACACCCACCATGCCCAGGGCCTCCATGAGGTTTCTCAGGTGTCCTCCCTACACCAAGCTCACGACCCTCTCAGCGTGAGTTGATTTATGGATTTCTTAGACCATTTATGCACATAATCCACTCTGAAACTCATGTCTTCTCCACACATGGGTTCTATCATATCTATAAACACTTTCTCCCCCATGCATCGCCTCGACCATAATCATCTTCTCTAGCATGCCCCCCCC
>SNQJ01S0004159.1:139016-155466 GCA_010110895.2 Picea sitchensis | reverse complement strand
ACTTCCCTAGAAGGTTCTCGATCTTGTCGCCCCCTTCCTTTTATTAGAAGGAACTTGTGGGGTCAAAGGTGGTACCTGTGTACTTGGGTTCACAGTTTTCAACTGTGCAACCTTCTCTCTCCATATCTCTTTATTGCAGGTGGTTGGTTGTTCAACTACCAACCCTCCTTTCACTAACTGATTTTTGATTTGGATTCAAACAAAGGGAAAAGACCGATTATTCCCAAAATAGTTCAATAAGGTGGGTTGGGATCATCTAGCATGATCGGATCCCCTCTATTCAACCCCACTAATCCCTTTAGTGGTATCATGGCTAGTACTAGAGCTTTACCCATCTGTCAGTTATTTGGCTTTTATATTACATATTTATATTGTTTACAAGCCATAACATGGAGATATTATCTCCATGTTGAGATAAACCATTACTAATCATAATTTATTACAAATTAATCAAGGGATTAAAAATGGGGTGTTACAGTCCCCTCCCCCTTCAAAAGGGAACACCATCCTTGGTGTTCTTTGCATCTCAACAACATCTGTCATGCCTTGATCTTTCAAGTGCTTCAACAATGGCTTCCTCTTCACAGTGTGGTCCATTTATAGACTCTTGGCATTCCAACACATTCCTACAACAATATCAAACAACATGCACATTAAAAAATTCAATGCATAAATATTCATTGTTGTTCATAACTCATGAGGAAATATACAATTAAACATAGTAATTATCTGTGCATTCATGGATTCACATCCATATAGTTGCCACATTTACTCGAGTCATTGTCTTCCTTGACATACTTACTGAGCTCATGATCCCATTCAGTAGATAACAAGAGTTATCCAAGTCACCTCTTCCTTGCAGTCACTCACCTTGTAGGTTCAGGCATCCCCTTCTCTCCTACACAGTCCCTCAGGCAATCCATCTTGCATGTCAAGGATTTATTGCACAAGAATATTTCATAGACTCCATCGAGTCTTACAATGAAGGTGTCCCTTAGGCCTGCTCTACACAACACAACCATATCGATGCGATCATGGCTTACAAGGTTCAATGTCCCAACAATGGCCCTTTTCATGCTTTCTAGCTCAACATGCATCATCTGTATTTTCATGACAGATCTATCATCTCACCCTGCATCATACATTCATACAATATCACTTCAATTTCAACCAAAACTTCTCTCTAATATGTTCCAACATATTTCAAATTCTACTTACTCATGTTTAGATATGTTCCATATAGGAAATCAGATCTCTCAAGTTCGAGAGTTCCTTCCCATAATAGTTTGGCCTTTATTTTTTCAATAGTACGTATCGATCTCCCTTATGGACTTACATTGTTGCCATATCCAAGACCATTATTCCTGCAATCTTCAATCTTCATACAACCAAGCAGATTGTTAGTATCTTATACACTCTATATGAATAATGACTCCCAAATTGAGTTTAAAATTGTGCATTTAGAAATAAATTCACTTCTATACACCAGTCATATGATATGGAATGGTAACATCATTCCTCATACATACATTATTTCAACATATCAAAACTTTCATAAAGCCATCAAACTTCTCATGCAACTATATCAATGTGTTAATGTTCATGGCCACATTTACATACAATGCATCCTTGCATTTATTTCTAGATAACCACATTTCTATGTCAGGTACTTCACCATGATGAGTTGGAACTCAACCAACCTCTCACCCCATATTTAACTTTATCAATATTCATAGTATTTACTGGTAGCCAAAGCATTAGTACTCATGGCTACTTCAATTACTCTCATTGTAACTTCTGCAATTCCTTTGGGATACTAGAAAGTTTCCCTTCCATACGGGTGGTACTATACATTCCCATTCATGCAAACATGCATTCCCTCAATGCATCAAGCATATGTGCCTCTTATGTGCACAATTATTTATAATCAACATGTAAATCAGGGCATCATGACACATCTTTTCATAAATCCAGTGCAAGGATTTTAACCATCCTTGTTCGTYAGAGGTTCCATCCTCAACTATTCAGGTTTTCCTTTCTGAATCATACCCTTCTTGGGTATTACTAACATACAACAGTCAATCAAATGTAAAAAATATATCATCAAGATATAAAACATTTAAGAAGAKATTCTTTCCCAATCCCTTCTAGACCACATGCTRCATTAACATGAAAACTTTATACCCATCTGGCTGCCAACAACCCTTCTGATATTACCTCATCAGTGGTGCTTTGTGGGGACTCTTAGGGCCCCTTTATCCATCCTTTCAATTATAAACCCTCTTGTCTTTATTATTTTCCCGAGGTTGTCCACCATTAATAGTTGTCCCCTCAGCAACTCCAATATTTCCTACACCCAACACTTATAATCATAATTATATATCAGTTGCCATGTCAAATCAAAATTCCCGTTTTATAACATTTTAAAAATCAACAATCATTATCAGATATGTCCTAGCATATCTATATGCACTCTATGACATTATCCTCAATGTTTATTGGTGCAACATAAATAAAAGCACTTGAACTCTTATGCTTTAACACAATGATTAACACTCTTATGCTTGGGATATTAATACATATCAACTTTCTCATTCAAGCATTATAACTAAACAATTAAGAAATGAATCAAGGGCTTTTTTCCCTCTGATTCCTTTACATAGTCTGGAAGTTTTAGCTTAGTCGAAACATTTCCAAGACTTCTCTGCCATTTTCATAACATGAAATTACCCATCATCTTCCTTTGAAATCGTCTTTATTGATTTATCTTTGCCTCTACTAGTTGTACTTATTTATTTAGAAACACACCACTCTTCTAAACAATCAAAGTTTTAGAGTGAGAAAAGTGTTTTCCTTTTCTCCTTCTTTGCTTATGTTATCTGTCCCATCATCGRTTAGTTCATGAACAATACAACACCGATGCATCCATGTTTAAGTAGCACCACCATACTTAATAATACAATTACATGCACMGAATAAACCGCATCGGTGTCGTTGAATAGTATACACTGAGATGTTCATGAATAATACACCRCTGACACATCCATGTTTTAGTAGCACCACTATACTTTATAATAAAATTACATGCAYCGAATAAATCAAACTGGTGTCATTGAACAATACACCCCGGTGCGCCTTTCGACAATTAGGCATACCACGATAGGGTAAATAATTTKTTTTACCAAACCGATTTTCATTTTTACAATGCATCCCGTGCTTCCAAACTCTCAAACCAACATCAATGCTCACCTTTCTTCCTAAGATGCCTTGTTTCTAGTGCTCTACATTGACTAGGATAACTCCATTTGTGAATTCCCCACATTTCCATATTTTGGAAATTACCACGAATTTCAATTTCCTCTCAATTGTGCATTCATATCTCCTCAAGACATAAGAGATCATGTAAATTATTTATTACCTTCCTTTTTTCATTTTCATCCAATCAAAATTACAATTTAGCTTGAAATTTCACATTTTTTTCAATTTGTTTTTTTTCCATGTAGTGTGCCTGAACGGTTCGAATCACCCCGATGCGATGCATACTGTGTTAAATACACAGTGAGTACCGCCGCTGGTGCATATTGTGTTAAATACAAAGTGAGCACCGTCGCTGGCTCGTCCATATATGTTTGCATCAAAGTTGTTCAATCTAGTGCACCACGATAAATTACTAAAAATAAAAAAGTGTGTCCTTCGAAACACCCCAAAACCGACACAAATTATACCTGCACCAACCCATTACGCTTCATTAACCACATCACTAGCTCAACGATATATAAAATTTTACCTAGCAATGCAACAATTTTAACTAACTACACCAGGGCGTATCAGAAAAATAATTCCCCGACAAGACAATGTTCAAACGCACCACCATACTTTATAAAATATAAACACACTGAATAAATCACATCTGTGTCATTTAACATTACACACCGGTACCCTTCACTTAACTAACGAAACCGCTAACATAACAATTTATAAAATTTAATGTAGTAGTGCAACCATTGTAATCCAACACACCAACATTGTATACAAAAATGCATCGGGACATATGTTTCCCAAATTTTCATAGCAGGGCATCTCATTGGATGCTTCGTTCCCGGTGCTCTATCATTTACAATGCACTGAGGAACAACAGGATGGTGCTCCACTATCACTATGGTACCAATGCATTAATAGTAACACCTCGCACTAGTTTGCTATGTTGTTTTTGTGGGCGCCCTATAACGAATAATGTTGACAAAAAAACACTTCGTTAAACAAAACGTCAGTGCTCCAATTGCATGGTAACACTAGTGCATTTATATTAACACATCACACTGCGTAAATTCATATACAACAATTTCATCGATCAGTGCAGATGGATCAAAAAAATGCATCGATAATGTAAAGAGCATGACACCGAGTCAAATTTTCACAAATTTGTAGCACAATGCTTCTTATGGTAAGCACCGCTAAGATGCTCAGAAGTGCGCCAATTGAGATAAATGCATTGGTGCATTCTATTAATCAAACACACTGCCAAGTTTTTGAAACACAATTTTCCTTCGTAGTGCGTCAAATAAATAAAACACACATGTGATGTGTACTACAACACAACGAGCAAAATACATAATAATTTTCCATCTCGGTTCGTTTTATGGGATGCCCCATCACCAGTGCATTATAATACAAATGCACTGGTATCAATTCTTACAAAGCTCAAATGGAGCATCGGTGCATTACTTTAAGCGAAACGCATCGGGGTGGTTAAGTAAGTTGTACCAGGAAAAATAGTTTAAAAAATATCATTCCGGTGCGCATTTTAAAATGCACCCATTAGCGATGCATCATGAAAACACAACACACCATTGAAAAGGGTCTGGTGCATGAACTAAGATAGAGATTTGGTGCATTTAATATAACCCAACACATCATGTGGTTTAACACCAACCCTTAACCGATGTGCTATATATCACAACACACCCCTATAGATATCAATGCTCGACTAACAATGACACACCAGTGCGTTATATTTGACAGATGTATGTTCAATGCCTTATCTCTGATAAGGAGCATCAGATGGAGTGCATATGTTTTTATTAATAACAACGTTTACTTTTTCACTTTTTTTTTGTTTTGCAAACAAACTATTTTCAGTTTTTGATAAATACAAATTAGTTGTATATGTTTGTATTTTATATTTTAAATTCATTTTAATATATATATATATATATATATATATATATATCTGTGTGTGTGTGCTTAAAAAGTATTTTATGTGAATCAGATATGTCGACAACTCCGAGCGTAGCAACAACAACGCTAGTAGTAGCAACCATACGAAAAACAATGTAATTAACAATCTACATATGCAAACCTCCACAATTAAATTTTGTGGAGGCTTTGCTTTGTAGAGGAAAAAACATAGGTCACTCTTCGGTGCCTCTCATAATTTAGTGGATGGACTCAATTCTCTGTCACTTCCTTAGTGATTTTCCTCACATCTCCTCCTCCACGGGCCACTTGAATTTTGCCAAGATACCATCCTTGTCATTCATGTAGCCATAATATAAACTGACGTCAATTTGCTTCTGGTTCGCATACCTATACCTCCTCTTCTTCTCCTTGAGGGGGCTTGCAAAATAAATCTTTAAGGATGGGGAGTAATTTTGTAGCCCCAAAGTATATGTAAACATGGCCCTTATATGTGGCACCGAGCACATCAACTGCTTTCCCTTCCAAGTCTGTCATTTGGCCCCTACTTTGGCATAATTAGGTCTRTCGAAGTTTACGATCGGAGCTTCCCAACTCCCCTTTTCATTGTTCAACAAGAAATGACCCTAGCAGATGTCTTAATTATAACACTGTGTCAGCCTCAAGATTGAACTAATCTCCATATTGTATATTTAATAGAAGTTAAGTARCACATTTGGAAAAATAAGCGATGATCGATAAGCTTTGTCAGCATGTCTTATTGCTAAATAGTAAGCATTGCCTTGGCCTCAACCTRATCCTCCATGAGATTCTCACCCGTGTACTTACTAATAAGTTCATAATATTTATTTTTATCCACAACCATGTGCTCAATCACCCTCTCAACCAAAAGGGGAATATGGGCACCAAACTCTCACTCTCTCTGTTGTTGGTTTCCCTTATCATGCTCTCCCATTTCTCCGTGACATCATCATCTTCCTCGAATAGGACCAGATTAATGGCAACAAAATCCCCTCTCTTGATCGTTACCCTGGCCCACCTCTATATAGAATTTATCCTCTGCCACTTCCTCAATGCTCTGGCCCACATCTCCTCCTCCGTGGGATGGTTGACTTTCTCCAAGATATTTTTCTCGTCATCGATGTCACCATAATAAATAGTATCAATTCACTTGTAGATCGCATACATAGACCTCCTCTTCTTCACTTTGTGGGGCTTATCGAATAACTCTTTGATGTCAAGGAGGAATTTCCCAACTGCACTTGTACAATTGATTGCTAGAAGATTGTAACATACCATCTTGTAGTAATCAATTGTACAAGTGCGATTGAGAAATTCCTCCTCAACATCAAAGAGCTATTCGATAATCCCCCCAAGGCGAAGAACATGAGGTATAGGTATGCGATCTAAAAGCGAATTGACACCAGTTATTATGGAAATGACGATGATGAGAACAATATCTTCGAGAAAATCGAGTGGCACATGGAGGAGGAGATGCAGGGCAGAGCAATGAGGGAGTGGTAAAGGATCTGTCTATCTAGAGGGAGGCCAAGTTGATGATCAAGAGAAGTGAGTTCATTTTCATTAAGTCGGTCCTATTCATGGAATATGAGGATGTGGCAGAAGAAATGGGAGAGTAGGACAAGCAAAACCAATAACAAAGAGAGTGAGAGTTTGTTGCCCATGTGCCCCTTCTAGATGAGAAAGCGATTGAGCGCATGGTTGTGGAGAAGAAGAAACATAATGAACTTCTTAGTAACTACACAGGTGAGGATCTCATGGAGGAGAAGGCTAAGTCCAAGTAAATGCTTAATATTTAGTGATAAGACACAATGACAAAGCTTATGGATCGTTTGTTGTTTTTCCAAATGTGCTTCTTAAATTCTATTAAATATACAATATGGAGCTTAGGTCAATCTTGAGGCTGACATAATGCTATAATTAAGACATCCACCGAGGTTTTTTCTTGTTGAATAGGGCAAAGGGGCACTAAGAAGCTCCGACTGTAGAGCTTGGTAGGCCTAATTATGCCAAAGTAAGGGCCAAGATGATGGACTTGGACTTGAACAAAGTTGGTTTCCTGATGCCACAGGAAAGGGCCTTGATTAGAGATACTTCGGGGCTACGAAATTCCTCCCCATCCCCAAAGAGATACTCGACAAGCCCCCTTGAGGCGAAGAAGAGGAGGTGTAGGTATGCGATTTACAAGTGAATTGACACCAGTTCATATTATGGTTACATGAATAATGAGGACGGTATCTTGGAGATAGTTGAGTGGCCCACAGAGGAGGAGATGCGAGGTAGAGCACTAAGGAAGTGGTAGAAGATTGACTCCATGCGCTAAATTATGAGTGGCACCGAACAATGACCTATGTTTTTGCCTTCGCAAAGCAAAACCTCCACAAAAATTTAATTGTGGAAGTTTACATACATTTGTCAATTAAATTGTTTCTCGATGCATTTTTACTTAACAACCGCTCTGGTGCGATTTCAGTCGCACTTGTGCGCTATAAACAATGTATCACACATGTATATTGTGTTTTTTCAAATAATGTTGTTGTTGTTTGATTTATAAAATGTATAATAAGTGTGCTAATGATTTCTCTGTTTTTAAATTAAATTTAAGATGTATCACTCATTAGAATACAGGGTTGTCATATAATGTTTAACTTTAGTTTTATGAAATCGTTTACTTTGGATTGTAACTATGAAAACTTAAACTATTAATGCCATATAATGTTAAATTCATCTTCAAGGTGAATTGTTTAATTTCCAGCAAAATACAATATGTTGATTAAACATGTTTACAATGAAAAAATTACTTTTATGAAATATTATTTTCTTATTTATTTTGTTGATAACATTATAATAATTGTTCATAATTACATTTATAATTGTTATGTTTATAAGTAGTGATGGTACAAATATCTTCCATATATTTTTTTTTTTTTTCAATTATTATGTTGGCACGACTTATGCCAAGTGTCATATTAGACTATAAAATGCACCTCACTTTATATTATTAATAATAAAAATTAATAAAGGTGTTAATAGAATCAATATGTTTTTTTAGTTTGTAGTCGAAAATGTCAATTTTTTAAAAATTATTGTGTTAACATTTTATTGCAAAAACAAAGACATGTATTTTTAAATTAGGATACATGTTATAGGAAAAATATTAAAATAATAGGAAACAATAACACACTCACACACACATATGTAATTAATAAAAATATATCTATAAATGCATGCAATTTCATCAAAGACTATTCTTTGTAAACTATTTAAAAATATTGTAAAAATGAAACACAATGACAAATGATTTGGAAATGATGAATTTAATTATTTGGTTTATGCAGTGCCAACCACCATTCTTTCCCTCCCAAAAAAATTAATTTTAGATAAGGTGCATGCATCCTATGACATTAGTTTTCTATGTAAATTCTACAATTACTAATATTCATTCTCATATTTTTTGTAATCATGTAATCAAAATCATTTTATTAATACACATGTCTTATCAAAAAACTAATATACAACTATCATTTGTCCTCCACAATTAATCCTAAGAGATTCTTAAATACATGATGCATTCCATATTCCCTTTCTGAGCCTATTTGAAACTATAGGGCTCTTTGCATCATGAATAATCCATAAAGCATCAAATTTAAGGGCTAAGACATTATTTTTCACATGTGGGTCATATTAGGCCCTAATACAATCCCTACCGTGCAAGGTTTATAATGACTAAGGTTCATTATTAATATATATAAATATTAATCAAACTCAATAAATAAAATAAACAAAAGTCCACGTGTAGTAGTTATAGGGAGATTAGTCACCATCTTTGATGTAATGATTGTAATATGCAACCAACCATTTTATAAAACTAATGTCAAATTAAGAAAGACAATTACATTTGTTCCATTAAAAAATAAAAAATACAATTACTCAATCATCTTTTTCTTATATCCCAAGGGGACATCTAAAGGTAGACCCATTGCAAGGCGTTTTTGACGATCCGTTGGTAGTCTTCAAAATTTATAGTTTATTACCAACTCGTCACTAGGAGACAAACTACATATTGCATGCACAACAATAAATCTGGATGCCTTCCTTTTCATAAAGAACTCTTTGTCATTGGAGTGTTCCTCAAAGAAACAATTTGCACTAAACAATGAGGCCCTACAACTATTTATGAACCCTGAGATGTTCCCATTAGTTTGTGGAGGACCGTCGATATATAACCGATTTTTCCTGTTAAAGTTTCCAGAAGCATAACCATTCATGCACATAATATACATACTATACATGGAAATGCTATGTTTGTATTTGACAATATTCAAGTAATAAGACTGACTATAAAGAGGACCACAAAATGGCATAAGTGTCACTGATTGTTTGGGAGAAAAAAATACATGTGAACGGATAAACAACCCATGATTTCCAATGTCTATTTTAGACTTTGAAATCATATAACTATTACCACAAAAATAGAATTTGGTTCCAACATTGGGCATATGCATGGACGACGACCAAGCACCATAAAAATCTTGGTTATAACTGGTTTGGTATTTACTTTGTAGATGGATAGGAAGAGGGAAATCATTGTACAAAATACAACAATCATTCAAATGTACAAAACATATCATCAAGATATATAACATTTCAGAAGGGATTCTTGCCCAATCCCTTTCAGACCACATGCTACACTAACATGGAAACTTTATACCCATCTTGCTTCCAACAACCCTTTTGATATTACCTCATCAGTGGTGCTTTGTGGGGACTCCTAGGGCCCTTTCATCCATCCTTTCAATTAGTAACCCTCTTGTCTTATTATCTGCCCGAGGTTGTCCACCATTGATAGTTGTCTCCTAAACAACTCCAATATTTCCTACACCCAACACTTATAATCATAATTATATATCAAAAACCATGTCAAATCAAAATTCCCATTTTATAACATTTTAAAAATCAACAATTATTATCAAATATGTCTTAGCATATCTATATGCACTCTATCACATTATCCTCAATGTTTATTGGCGCAACATAAAGAAAAACATGTCAACTATTATGCTTTCACACAATGATTAACACTCTTATGCTTGGGATATTAATACATATCAACTTTCTCATTCGAGCATTATAACTAAACAATTAAGAAATGAATCAAGGGTTTTACCCCTCTGATTCCTTTACATAGTCTGGAATTTTTAGCTTATCCGAAACATTTCCAAGATTTCTCTGCCATTTTCATAACATGGCATTACCCACCATTTTCGTTCAATCATCTTTATTGATTTATCTTTGCCTCTACTAGTTGTACTTATTTATTTAGAAACACACTATTCTACTAAACAATCAAAGTTTTAGAGTGAGAAAAGTGTTTTCCTTTTCTCCTTCTTTGTTTCTATTATCTGTCCCTTTTGGGACCTGCATGCCCCATTTCCATTGAGCGGTTTTCAGTGAATTTCATCTTGACCTTCCTTCATTCAGGGAGTCCTCCTTCCCTGAAGGTAACAACACACCAACTTATTAAAGTTAGCTTATAAATTAATTATAAACACGTGCATTCTACATATTGACCAAATAAAATCAGAATGAATAATATTCCAATACAAGGAGAACACCTTCATGGAGAGGTTTTTACGGAACCTCCCTGAAAAATTATTCTCTTAGTTGTTTATAGTGGAGGCAGGCGACGAGAGGTTTTTACGGAACCTCCCCGAAAAATTATTCTCTTAGTTGTTTATGGCAGAGGCATGTGACCAAAGGTTTTTTTGGAGGTTTTTTTTTTGGTGTGCTTGTATGGTACATACGCACCGGTGCACACCTAAAACATACCACACTGGGGCTTAAATGTTTAAACACACCGTCACTGTTCATAGCGTAGGTAGGTGATTGTAGGTTTTTGCAGAGGTTTTGTTCTCGATGCACCTTTAAGGTATATATATACCAATCAGTTCATGAAGAATACAACACCAATGCCTCCATGTTTCAGTAGCATCGCCATACTTTATAATAAAATTACATGCACCGAATAAATCACATCGGTGTCATTGAATAGTACACATTGATACGTTCATGAACAATACAATACCGACATGTCCATGTTTTAGTAGCACCACCATACTTTATAATAAAATTACCTGCATTGAATAAATCGAACTGGTGCCGTTGAACGATACACCTCGGTGCACCTTTCGACAATTAGGCATACCACGATAGAGTAAATAATTTTTTTTTACCAAACCAATTTTCATTGTTACAATGTATCTCGTGCTTCCAAACTCTCAAACTATCATCGATGCTCACCTTTTTTCCTAAGACGCCTTGTTTCCAGTGCTCTATATTGACTAGGATATCTCCATTGGTGAATTACACACATTTTCAAATTTTGGAAATTACTACGAATTTTTGTTTCCTCTCAATTGTGCATTCATACCTCCTCGACACAGAAGAGTTCAGGTATATTATTTATTAACTTCCTTTTTTCATTTTCATCCAATAAAAATTACAATTTAGCTTGAAATTTCACATTTTTTCAATATTTTTTTCTTTTTTCACGCAATGCGCCTGAACGGTTTGGCTCGCCCCGACGCAGTGCGTACTATGTTAAATACATAGTGATCACCGTTGCTGGTGCATACTATGTTAAATACACAGTGAGAAATGCCGCCTACGCGTCCATATTTGTTTGCATCTGTGTTGTTCAATCTAGCGCAGCACGATAAATTACTAAAAATAAAGAGGTGTGTCCTTTGAAACGCCCTGACACTGACAAAATGGGCTTATACCGACACTGACCCATTACAATTCATTAACCACACCGCTAGCTCAACGATTTATAAAATTTAACCTAGTGGTGCACCAATTTTAACTAACCGTACCAGGGCATACCAGGAAAATAACGTCATGACAAGTCAATGTTCAAACACACCACCATACTTTATAAAAAATACACACTGAATAAATCACATCGGTATCATTTGAAATTATGCATGGGTACCCTTCACTTAACTAACGACACTGCTAACATAACGATTTATAAAATTTAACATAATGGTGCAACCATTGTAATCCAACGCACCAATATTGTATACAGAAATGCATCGGGACATATATTTCCCGAATTTTCATAGCGGGGCATCTCATTGGATGCCTCGTTCCTGGTGCTCTCTCATTTACAGCGCACCGAGGAACAAAAGGATGGTGCTCCACTACCATGGTGGTACCAATGCGTTAATAGTAACACCTTGCACCGGTTGGCTGTGTTGTTTTGGTGGATGCCCTGTAACCAATGTTGTCGACAACATAACACATCGTTAGACAAAGCGTCAGTGCTCCAATAGCATGGTAACACTTGTGTGTTTATATTAACACATCACACCGCGTAAGTTCATATACAACAATTTCACCGATCGGTGCAGATGGATCAAAACAACGCATCGGTAATGTAAAGAGCATGACACTGGATCGAATTTTCACAATTTTGTAGCACAATGCATCTTATGGTAAGCATTGCTAAGATGATCAGAAGTGCACCAATTGAGATAAATGCTCCGGTGCATTCTATTAATTGAACACAACGCCAAGTTTTTGAAACACAAATTTCCTTTGTAATGCGTCAAATAAATAAAACATGCCGATGATGTGTACTAAAACACAACGAGCAAAATACATAATAATTTACCATCTCGGTTTGTTTTATGGGATGCCCCGTCAGCATTGTGTTATAATACAAATGCATCGGTATCAACGCTTACAAAGTTCAAATGGAGCGTTAGTGCGTTACATGAAGCGAAATGCACCGGTGCGGTTAAGTAAGTTGTATCGGGCAAAATAGTTTAAAAATTATCATTTTGGTGTGCATTTTAAAACGCACCTGTTAGCGATGCATCATGAAAATACAACACACCGGTGAAAAGCGTCCGGTGCACGAACTAACATAGATATTCAGTGCATCGCGTGGTTTAACATAGAGATTATAACCCAATGCATCACATGGTTTAACACCAACCCTTAATCGATGCGCTATATATCACAACACACCCCTACATATATTAGTGCTCGACTAACAATGATGCACCATTGTGTTATATTTAACATATGTCTGTTCAGTGCCTTATCTCTGATAAGGAGCATTGGATGTGGTGCATATGTATTTATTAATAGCACCACTCAAGTTTTCACTTTTTTTTTGCAAACAAACTATTTTCACTTTTTGATAAATACAAATTAGTTATATATGTTTGTATTTTATATTTTAAATTCATTTTATCTATATATATTTTCATAAAAAGGATTTTATGTGAATCATATATGCCGACGACACTGAGCGCAGAAGCAACAGTAGCAGTAGCAATCATAAGAAAAACAATTTAATTCACAATCTACATATGCAAACCTCCACAGTTAAATTTTGTGGAGGTTTTGCTTTGGTGAGGCAAAAATATTGGTCACTCTTTGGTGCCTCTCATAATTTAGCGCATGGACTCGATCCTCTGCCACTTCCTTAGTTCTTTGCCTCGCATCTTCTCCTCCACAGGCCACTTGACTTTCTCTAAGATACCATCCTCGTCATTCATGTAGCCATGACATTAATTGACGTCGATTTGCTTGTAGATCACATACCAACACCTCCTCTTCTTCTCCTTGATGAGGCTTATGGAATAAATCTCTAAGGATGGGGAGTAAATTTGTAGACCCAAATTATCTGTAACCGGGGCCCTTGTTTGTGGTACCGAGCACATAAACTTCGTTCCCTTCCAAGTCTGTCATCTAGCCCCTACTTTGGCATAATTATGACTGCCAAGATATGCGACCAGAGCCTCCTAGTGCCCCTTTGCATTGTTCAACAATAAATGACCCTAGTGGATGTATTAATTATAACATTGTGTCAGCCTCAAGATTGAACTAATCTCCATATTGTATATTTAATAGAAGTTAAGTAGGACAATTGGAAAAACAACCGATGATCCATAAGCTTTGTCAGCATGTCTTATCGCTAAATATTAAGCATTGTCTTGGCATCAGCCTGGTCCTCCATGAGATTCTCACCCGTGTACTCACTAAGAAGTTCATCATGTTTATTTTTCTCCACAACCATATGCTCGTTCACTCTCTCATCTAGAAGGGGAACATGGGCAACAAACTCTTGCTCTCTCCATTGTTGGTTTTCCTTGTCATGCTCTCCCATTTCTTCTACCACATCATCATCTTCCTTGAATAGGGCCAGATTAATGGAAACAACATCCACGCTCTTGATTGTTAACCTGTCTCACCTCTAGATAGACTTTATCCTCTGCCACTCCCTCAGCACTTTGGCCCGCATCTCCTCCTTCGTGGGCTCCTTGACTTTCTCCAAGATATTGTTCTCGTTCTCGTTGTCACCATAATAACTAGTGTCAATTCACTTGTAGATCACATACATATACCTCCTCTTCTTCTCCTCGTGGGGCTTATCGAATAGCTCTTTCATGTCAGGGAGGAATTTCCTAGTTGCACTTGTACAAATGGTTTCTATAATATTGCAACATGCCATATTCTAGCAATCAATTGTACAAGTTCGACTGAGAAATTCCTCCTCGGTATCAAAGAGCTATTCGATAAGCCCCCTGAGGTGAATAAGAGGAGGTCCAAGTATGCATTTTTCAAGCCAATTGATGCCAATTACTATGGAAAAAATGATGATAAGAACATTATCTTTGAGAAAGTCGAGTGACACGTGGAGCAGAAGATGCAGGCCAGAGCACTAAGGGAGTGACAAATGATCAATTCTATATAGAGGGAGGCCAAGTTGATGATCAAGAGCAGTGAGGTCATTGTCATTAAGTTGTTCCTATTCGTGGAAGATGAGGATGTGGTGGAAGAAATGGGAGAGTAGGACAAGGAAAACCAACATTAGAGAGAGTGAGAGATTGTTTCCCATCTGTCCCTTATGTATGAGAAAGTGATTGAGCGCATGGTTTTGGAGAAGAAGAAACATGATGAACTTCTTAGTAAGTACACAGGTGAGGATCTCATGGAGGAGCATGCTGAGGCCAAGGAAATGCTTAATATTTAGCGATAGGACATGTTGAAAAAGCTTATGGATCATCGGTTGTTTTTCCAAATGTGCTTCTTAACTTCTATTAAATATACAATATGGAGCTTGGGTCAATCTTGAGGCTTACANCATGCTGAGGCCAAGGAAATGCTTAATATTTAGCGATAGGACATGTTGAAAAAGCTTATGGATCATCGGTTGTTTTTCCAAATGTGCTTCTTAACTTCTATTAAATATACAATATGGAGCTTGGGTCAATCTTGAGGCTTACACAATGTTATAATTAAGACATCCACCATGGTCCTTTCTTGCTGAACAGGGAAAAGGGGCACTGGGAAGCTCTGACTGTAGATCTTGGCAGTCCCGATTATGCCAAAGTAGGAGCCAAGATGATGGACTCAGAAATGAACAAAGTTGATGTGCCCGATGCCATAGGAAAGGGCCCTGATTACAGATACTTCGGGTCTACAAAATTCTTCCCCATCCTCAAAGAGCTATTTGATAAGCTCCCTTGAGGTGAAGAAGAGGAGGTGTAGTTATGTGATTTACAAACTAATTGACACCAATTCATATTATGGTTACATGAATAACATGGACAATATCTTGGAGATAGTCGAAGGTCCCAGAGAGGAAGTGATGCAAGGTAGAGCACTGAGGAAGTGGTAGAGGATCGTGTCCATGCGCTAAATTATGAGTGGCACCGAAGAGTGACCTATGTTTTTTCCTCCACAAAGCAAAACCTCTGCAAAACTTTAATTGTGGAAGTTTGCATATGTGTTTTGTCAATTAAATTGTTTCTCGATGCATTTTTACTTAACAACTGCTATGGTGCGATTTGAATTGCACTGGTGCGCTATAAACAATGTATCACACATGTATATTGTGTTTTTTCAAATCATGTTGATGTTGTTGTTGCTTGATTTATAAAATGTATAATAAGTATATGCTAATGATTTCTCTGTTTTTAAATTAAATTTAAGATGTATCACTCATTAGATTTTAGAGTTGTCATATAATGTTTAACTTTAGTTTTATGAAATCGTTTACTTTGGATTGTAATTGTGAAAACTTAAACTATTAATGCCATATTTTGATTAAACATGATTAAACATGTTTACAATGAAAAAATTACTTTTATGAAATATTATTTTCTTATTTATTTTAATGATAACATTATAATAATTGTTCATAATTACATTT
>SNQJ01S0004159.1:121487-138966 GCA_010110895.2 Picea sitchensis | reverse complement strand
AACTTTAGTTTTATGAAATCGTTTACTTTGGATTGTAATTGTGAAAACTTAAACTATTAATGCCATATTTTGATTAAACATGATTAAACATGTTTACAATGAAAAAATTACTTTTATGAAATATTATTTTCTTATTTATTTTATTGATAACATTATAATAATTGTTCATAATTACATTTATAATTGTTATATTTATGAGTAGTGATGGTACAAATATCTTCCATATTGGGATTTTTTTTTTTTTTTTTCAATTATTATATTGGGATGACTTATACCAAGTGTCATATTAGACTATAATGTTTAACTTTATTTTAACTTATGCCAAGTGTGATATAATGTTTAACTTTAGTTTTATGAAATCATTTACTTTGGATTGTAATTGAGAAAACTTAAACTATTAATGCCATATAATGTTAAATTCATCTTCAAAGTGAATTGTTTAATTTCCAACAAGATACAATATGTTGATTAAACATGTTTACACTGAAATAATTACTTTTATGAAAAAATATTTTCTTATTTATTTTATTGATAACAATATAATAATTGTTCATAATTACATTTATAATTATTATATTTATGAGTAGTAATGGTACACATATCTTCCATATTGGGATGTTCTTTTCTCTATCTTTCAATTATTATATTGGGATGACTTATGGCAAGTGTCATATTAGACTATAAAATGCACCTCACTTTATATTAATAATAATAAAAAATAATAAATGTGTTAATAGATTAACTATGTTTTTTTTAGTTTGTAGGCGAAAATGTCAATTTTTAAAAAATGATTCTGTTAAAATTTTATTGCAAAAATAGAGACATATTTTTCAATTAGGATACATGTTATAGGAAAAATATTAAAATAATAGGAAACAATAACACTTTTATAATATATATATATATATATATATATATATATATGTGCAAGCAATTTCATCAAAGATGATTCTTTGTAAACTATTTAAAAATATTGTAAAAATGAAATACAATGAGAAATGATTTGGAAATGATGAATTTAATTAATCGGTTTATGCAGTCCCCATCACCACCATGTTTTTTAAGACAAAATAAAATTTGACATAAAGTCATTATATAACATGGACATATGATACTTTCCCTCCCAATTTTTTTAATTTTACATAATGTGCATGCATCCTATGACATTAGTTTCTATCTAAATTCTATAATTACTAATATTCATTCTCATATTTTTTGTAATCATGTAATCAAAATCATTTTATTAATACATATGTCTTATCAAATAACTAATATGCAACTATCATCTGTCCTCCACAATTAATCCTAAGAGATTCTTAAATAAGTGATACTTTCCATATTTCCTTTGTGAGCCTATTTGAAACTATAGGGCCCTTTGCATCATTAATAATCCGTAAAGCATCAAATTTAAAGGCAAATACATTATTTTTCACATGTGGGCCATATTAGGCCCTAATACAATCCCTACCATGTAAGGTTTATAATGGCTAAGGTTCATTATTAATATATACAAATATTAAGCAAACTCAATAAATAAAATAAACAAAAGTCCATGTGTAGAAGTTATAGGGAGCTTAGTCCCCATCTTTGATGTAATGATTGCAACATGCAACCAACCATTTTATAAAACTAACGTCGAGTTAAGAAATACATTTACATTAGTTCCATTAAAAATCTAAAAGTACAATTACTCAATCATCTTTTTCTTACATCCAAAGGGGACGTCTAAAGGTAGACCCAATGCAAGGCGTTTTTGACGAGCCGTTGGTGGTCTACGAAAGTTATAGTTTATTAACAACTTATCACCAAGAGACAAACTACGTATTGCATGCACAACAATAAATCTAGATGCCTTCCTTTTCATAAATAACTCTTTGTCATTGGAGTGTTCCTCAAAGGAACAATTTGCACTAAACAATGAGGCCCAACAACTATTTATGAACCCTACGATGTTCCCATGAGTTTGTGATCGACCACCGATATATTACAGGTTTTTTCTGTTAAAGTTTCCAGAAGCATAACCATTCATGCACATACTATACATGGAAATGCTATGTTTGTATTTGACAATATTCAAGTAATAAGATCGACTATAAAGAGGACCACAAAATGGCATAAGTGACACTGATTATTTGGGAAGAACAAATACATGTGAAATTCAGATCTACCATCAATGTATGTTAGCATATTCAAATTCTTACAAGAGTATTTCTCATTCTGACAAAGTGATGGCATACTTATTCTGTTGTAACTCAACATGTTTAATTTTTTGATGTAAGGAACTTTGATTTTTTTTTTTTGATTTGTAGTCCTTATTCTCAAGGAACATGTGCAATTAATATTTAAGTTTTAATGCAGAAAAACATTTTCCAACATGCTCATATTAGCCTTGGTATAACAATTTTGTGATCATTCTTTGGCGCATTCAGGCCTAGTGTTTGAACGCAACTCTAATACCACTTTGTAACACACCCAACACCATTAATAGTCATTAGGAGGGTGGGGTGTCAAAATTTATCTTTTTCTTTCCTTTGACTCACCCCTCTTAACCACACATATAAATCCAAAAATGAGCTCATAAACCAATTCTTCTCACCGAGATCTTTCCAATGACTACAATTATTCTTAAATTCGAGCTTTGGATCGAAAGTTATGGCCATTTAAATTTTTCAGGTCCTTCCTACCAAAATTTGTCTCACATCCACGTGGCACACATGTGGATCCACGTCGACCATACCATCCAATGTGACACTATTCTTTGTTGAGGTGGACAAACACATCACCACCAATGACAGACATTACAAGCTAAAAATGGGGCTCAAAGACAGAACTCTTCACATCCAAGGATCTAGTGATCTAGGCTTCCCCAAGCAGTTACCACCAACAACTTTCGTATGTCAGATATCCAGGCCTTTCGAGATCGCCCTAGAACCATGTAGTGGAACCTTTCCACATCCAGGAATTTAAGCATCCAGACTTTCCAAAGGGATATCACTAACATAACTCTTAGATGCCGGATGGTATGAATATCTATGGCGACAACTCCATCCTGAGCTTGCTTTGGAACCTTGACATGAAAACCTGAAGCATCCAGAATCTAGGATCTAGAATAAATCCCCTTTTAAAGAAGAGCCAGATCCAGATGTCCAGTTGGAATCAAACGACACAAAGGTATTACGTGGCATGCCACCTCACAGGGTGAGGCCACCATGTGGCAACTAACCTAGAAATTCTATATGGATTAACGACACATGGGAATTGACGTCATCACATCCTTCCAGTCTCTGATGAAACCATTCACTCGAACTACGAATATATCCCATGTCCAAGCATCTAGGAGAACTCCTTGCAATTCATTGTTTGAAAGGTCAGATACACTTTTGATGGTCAATTGGACAACCAAGAATCCTCTTGATCCAATGACTCAGATTTAAGGAAGTTGGGCTAAGGCTTCATGACTGAAGGTGGGTCTCTCGCGACCCACTCCAATTACAAACAAACACATGTCCACTTCTCATTGGAAAGATTGGATGACACACAACATGATGCGTCATCGTGAGGTCATATTCACTCTCTCTCTTTCCTTCTCTTATAAGCTTATAAAGGGTCAAAACCCTAACTAGAACCTTGTCCAATCCGACATCTGGGATCCAAATCTTTTAACAAGAAAGGATATAAGAGAAGTCTACATATTCGGATCTTCGAATACCCAAGACCTACTGCCTGCGCTTAATTTTAAACAACCCGAACCTTCAAGTGTATGGTGTTCTCTTCCCAAAATCGACTTGGAAGTGGTTCCTCTCCTTGTACGAAACCACGAGGAAACCCCCTTCATCAACCTTTTTTTATCATGACATCATTTACTACAAATTTCATGGGTTGTAATCGAAATGTTTGGGTGACCAAAGGTAAAACAACCCTCGAAGGGGCATGTTGGTACAAAGTCTACACGAATACTACTAAAAGGCAGAGCTAGCCACCTCAAGTTTTGAATGGTTGATGTTTTGATAATTTGATTTTGTTGGTCGGCTCAAGGATGGCTTTTAAAAGATGATAATCTGGTTGGACAGGCCACACGGTATGAAGGTAAAATATCCTTTTCTAATGCGAATGGATGTGGTAGGCAGTGGGGATATGAAAGACATCATGAGACAATATCAACATTGCAATGAATTGCACCGTATGTGGGAATAAAGAGACTTAAATAATATATTAAGACTTAGAAAAATATCTAGATGAAAATCATCCAAAAGGTTGCCAAATAGTTGATCTTTTGCTAAACAATGGTTGTATAACAGGTTGCATAATCAATGGAAAGATAAACTAAAACAATGGCTAAAATAATAAGGAAATGTACATTGCACACATCACAAAATTTGCATTCAAGACAAGATTAAAGACAGCCTGGAATTTGAGTGAAAACCTGGCCGGAGTCAAGATATATTCATGGGTAGAGAACTTTACAATCATATGAGAAGGTCGACCAATTTTGATGGTTGAATCTTTTCACTAAAAACTGACCCCACAAACAATACAAAAACTGTTTATTTATCAATGTTGTAGAGGATTTCGACCCTTTTCAAAATTGAAGCTTAACATTTGCATGACAACTAAATAAATGGACTACTATTCTTTCACTACAAAATAGATACACCTCTTTAACTTGATTTCATATAACAATCATGACACTCTTTAACTTATTCTCAACAAAAATGAGGATCATATCACAAAAAAAAATGATCACTTATTGTGTTTTTACATTACTATCTAGAACTTAGAATAACTAGACATCTATAAGTGAAAAATACCTCTACTATCTAAACTGGAGTGAAAAAAACCTTTGTGAAACTTAGTAGCTGACCGGTTAAGTGACACAGTATTGCCTTGATATCCATGTGTAATTTTAGTTGGAGTCTAACTGGTAGATGACTTGATGTGTTGGAAGCTTCCTTGAACTCTTCCTCCTTATCAGGAGTAGTCCACCTTAGATGATCTCCTTCAAGAAGAAGCATGCCTTCTTATGTTTTCTTTGCTATCTCTTATACTTTTTCTACAACTTGGAATGTTGCTTCTCCAATTCCTTGTTTTTCTATTGCAGAGTTTGAACTTGTAGCCTTAATGCTTGCACTTGGTGGATTTTTTTGCAGCTTCATCAACTTCTTCTTTTGGTTTCACGAGGACCTGCTTCTTGCCTTGTTCTTTCAATCTCTGGTCTTCATCCATGATGGCTTTGTTATGATCATCCAACATCCTGCTTCTCCCACGGACCTCATTTAGGTCCTCTTCTATGTGCTTCCTTTGTATGCTCTTGCAGTTCTGATACGTTGGCATTAAATTATTGTTTGATGTCCTCTAAGTGTTGCTTGGGGGATACCTATGCATGTGAAAGATTCCATAAAAATCATGCTTGGGATCTGGGCCAAAATCCCTTGCATCTTGTTGCAAGCTTGAATTTGCAATGTACTTTGTTTTGACAGCTGCAAGTTGCACTCCTGAAGCTTCACCCTTGCAAAATTCTAATTTTCCTTTATCCCTTGTCATCGTTTTTAGTGTATGGACAATCATTTCTTCCATATTGGAAAATTCAGGGTTGTCATCATCTTCAATCACAATTGGGTGGGGGTCTTTTAATGATGGCTTGAAAAGAGCCTTAGAGTTTAGCTTCAATTGGTTTGTAATTTTGGTTTTCCTGTTTGTCTTGTTGGACATCCCAATGTTTTGATTCCCCTTTCCTTTTCTTGTTTCTTAGCTTCATGGGATTCCTTGAGTAAGGTTTCCACAAGGATAAAATATTCTCTAAAGATTTACGGAATGTGTTGTTTTTTCTTTCATTTTGCCCTCTCATTTGGGCAAATTACCCGTCTTTTTGGTGGGATTTACCTGTGTATCTTCATCATTTATGGGTGACAAAGGACTATTTGGAATATCCCGTGTTTGTTGTTGTATACTAGAACACATTTTAACTTTATTTTCCCTTCATTTTGTAGTGGAGGACCTCAATTGCATTCGAAGGGTTTCCCCTTTTATTATGGTCATTGACCTGTCTACACTCGATGGGGTACCTTTAGTTTTGGGAGGCCTTTTCTTGTTTGTTGGTTGTTTTGATACGTTCGATGGAAGGAGGCTACCAGCTTCGGGAGAAACCTTATATTCTATGCCATCCTCATCTCTTTTATCATCAATTTGTGTATCAAGCTATTTTTCTTTCTCTTGTAAACACGCAGATTGCGAAAAGTAATCCCAAGAAATTTCAATTTCATCCAGCATGAAGAGCACTAGGATTTTGATCAAACCCTGATGATAGATGCTTGTATGATAGACTAGGGATGGACCTGAACCCTTATGGCCATTTTAGTGAGGCTTTTAAGCAAATAAAAGGACAAATTCAACTCTTTATCACCACTCAAGTGCATGAGAAAACACATGTGGTAACAATGTATGCTAAGTGAATCGAACCCTCACCTATATTGTTGTTGGACAATCGCTGAGATGACCTTTTCATTCTTCTTTTATCCATGTGACAAGAATCCCTTGGCTCTAGTCAGGGTTCTAGTGCTCTATAACAAAAATTTGTTACAAAGTTCAAGGAGGTTTACCTTGCCATTTTAAACCACCTTTCCCTGAAGAATGGGAAGATGATGCCCCGATAAAGTGCTATGTAACATGAATATAAGTGTCCCCAAGCTAGGTTTGAAACTCATCAAATGTCTACAAAAATTTCATGGCCACACGTGTGTGGTATCCCTCGAAGGAACAAATTAAGTCATACCACTTCGCCTTGACAAACAAATCTTTGAGTTCTGAGACCGCTTTGAACAACTCGAGCCCCTGTGGCTGGGGTCTATTCAACTTCCATCGGTATCAGGGGGATACCATGTTAGACTGATTGCCTAAGAGACAAACTTCTCTTGAACCTTAATTTTCTAAGACTGCAGAACATGATATGATCATGACCTTAATTTTGATGAAGTTGCACATGAAACTATAAATTCTCTATAACCTCTTGTGATGATGACAATTGTATGCAGGTGAAGTTTGCATGATATTAACATGAACTTAACACAAGATATGTGATCTTGAAATAAAAAATGGATGGTGTACTGGGGTGCTCATGATCATGAATGCACATGCAGGTAACCACTACTACTTTTAAATATTTGAATTATTTATGAACATTAAAAGAGCCAAAACAACATGCTTTTACCCTGTTTGCAAGAACATGCATGTTCTTATCAACGTTCCACGAACTAAATGACATCTCTAACCTTCTATAAGCTTAGTAAAGTATTCCAAAGGTGACAACATGTTGTTAACCCAAACCAGACATGCAAAAATATTTCAAGAAAGAAATAAAATGGTGCAAAAATAATAGAAGGGGAAAATAGTTCAAGTTGACTCATAAACCATGGAGGAGCATTAAAACAAAAATAAGGCTTTAAGAGAATGTATAGGTGAATGAAGGGAGGCGGGGATGCGAGGAACAAGTTCCAATAGAGACCCACTCTATCACTCGTGTCACTAGAGACAAGTTTTCAGTGGGAGTAAAACACCATGGTTGGTTAAACATAATAACCACAATATCTTTCAAAAGAATGCAGAAATAATCGGGTTAAAAGGGAGAAATCAATATCTCCCGAGGCATAAAGCTCAGTCCACATACATAGAAATCAAACATTCACAGGGAACAAAAGCTAGAATTAAATTATCTCTTTATAATATGTTTTTTATGGGTTAAATAAATAGAAGTATATTTACTGAGCATATGGGAGATTACATCGTTTCCTTCCATTCCAAATTCTAGAGAGAGATAAAACCAAAAAGTAAAGGTCATACATGCAGATAATGTCATCTAGGTGTTTATTTCTTCTCTCTTAGAAGTTACTCGGAAACCATACAATTTCATATACATTGCAAGTATACTCATGCATTACACAATATATAGTAAATGAATAGTAACATACTTATATGTTTTATAATAATCCTATCCAAGCCAACTAACTAGGTAAACACCTTTCCACTTGGTAGGATTGGATGCACTAGATCTCTATAGTCTGGCAACCCCCATGCTAAGGCATGATACCACCAGAGAATCCTCTCAAATTCTTAGAGAAATTAGAATAATGAAGGATAATCTCCTTCACACATTCCTTGGTTGAAAATCCTTACACCCACCATGACCAGGAACTCCACGAGGTTTCTCTGGTGCCCTCCCAGAACCAAGCTCGAGGCCCTCTCAACTCGGCTCAAGTTCTGTATTTCTCAGACTAGTCATACACACAATCCACTTTGAGCCTCATGTCCACCCCACACATGGGTTCTCTCACAACTATCAAAACTCTCTCCCCCATGCATCACCACGATTGAATAACCTTCTCTAGCATGCCCCCCGATGCATTTTTTCTCTCTGCTTCCCCAAAAAATTCTTGATATGCTCTCCCCCTTTTTGTTCCTTGTTTCCCCAGGTTTGTAAATATAACTATAACAGGCCAAGAGACTATGGCAGACTAAATATGTATGATGTTTGATTTGATGAACTCTTGTATAAAAGGGTCCAGCATTTTGAAGATTTATGTTATTAATAGAATTTGAATATGTGTTGCACAAGTGCTGAAAGGGGGAAGTTTGCTAAGAGGGACCATGAATTCTATGAAAGAGAGGGTGGTGAAAGCAAGTATGGTTGAGATGACCCTCCCACCATACCAATACCTAAGGTGTAATTGCTCAAGCGATCTCTAACCAGAAATAAATTACCAGTCAGAGTGTTAGCTGGAAGAGTCATCCTCAAAGTTAATGAGGAGATGGAGGCGGTACCCATCTGTAGGGATTTCTAGGCTTTGGCCATGGTGGGATTCAAACCCACACACAACCTTCTTTGAGGGAAGGAAATAAATGGGGTAGCTTCGAGGACAGAGATAGATCACGCAAGATAATGAGTAGATAAAATGCTCTCTGAGAGAGAACAAATCATGCTGACTTGAAGTTGAAACAAAGGCATTAAGCTTGATCTAGCTATAATAAGCCATGGGAAAGGTTTGGCTACAAGATGATAAACAAAGTTGATGAGGGCCGAGGAAGTATTCGTGCATACCTCCTTGCTTGGAGTAGAAAACCGGTTCAAGTCCACATGGGAGGAGGAGGAAACCTACGTCCACATTATTGTGGAGCAGGAGAAATAATCTCTCTCAGGAGCACCATGGTCTAGCTTCGGGGTGTGATGGGGTACATCCATCGGCGAGGTGGCTATGCCTATGGTTGGGAGGGCGCATACATCCCTTTCATTGGATTTGCTTCACATTTTCGGTTAAATTAAAGTATTTTCATGCACTACTTGTATTATATTGGATATAGCCAGTGAATTTCTATGTTTTATCAATCAATCTTGCTTGATATTTGAGCCGGTTATTAGAACGTACTCTTTTTGCTTCTATAAGCTGCTATATGTCATGGCTTTTCTTGAATTTATCTCAATTTTTCTTCTAGATAGTTATGAGATGTGAATCTGTAGGAGGGTTGGGGTAGGATCGAATGAAATGTCCTAAGTCCTGCCAATCCCTTGAAGTTTACCTTGGGTAAAATGTCAAAGTTAGAATTATGTGGGAGAAGGGCATTTGTCCTTTAGACCATTCACCCATATGACCGAGGGCTCATACCCATGCCCTTAACCCCTTTGCTGCAGAGAAGATATTGCATTTATCCCTTAATATTTTCCAAGAGACCCCATGTGACTAGGGTTTGGAAACCTTGCGTTAGTATGAAAGGAGCTAGCCCTTCAGGACTTACGTCTCCATAATCCTTAGAAATAGCGGAAGGTGAGAGTCGTGAATCGATGAGGGACATCGATATGGAGATCCAATGTAGGCCTCTACTAGCCATTAGATTGGACAGCATGGGAGCGTTAAGCTATTGACGATGTCTTGCCGGGACCATTGAAGTTGGAGGTGCGGTAATCCCATAAATCCACGACTATCTAGAATTCTGAGTTTTAGCTAATTAAGAGATGCCACAATTTTTCCCCGAAGCTCTGAGGCAGGAGTAAATCCTAGCGGTAGATGTTAGGTATGCGTGTGATATATCACGATGTGGTTGGGAGGGAAAACAAAGAGACACACAGGAACTCATGAATGTGAGCTGTTGAAGTGGCGTGCAACTACATCCGATCCCTCGAGATCGCCGGGGATCGCCAGACCATGCGATCTAAGGGACCCACCCTCGACTACCAAACTAATCAGGAACATGTCGTGAAGTGACACATAGCCCCTACTCGTTTCGTTTTACCATCAATTGTTGATAGTGAACTGAGCGTTAGATAAAGTGCGTGGCAAGTGATCACATAGTCAGGGATACCTTGGTACTCTGGAGGAACTAGGCCAAGAGTTTTCGAAGTATGAGAACCATTGAAGTCGCGAACATTTAAATAGATCTTGGTCATTGATAAGAAGAGGACACGTGGTGATAAATCCGAGAGTCCGAAGAATTAGGACTTTGGGGAATTTACACTAAGAAGATTCAGTGAGCTCCGAATCTTGGAGCCACGAAGTCACGAGTACCATGGATATATGGATCCACACGGATACTCCTCAACTATAGGATGGGGGTTGAAGTGGCTGTTACGACGTCATCCTGGGTGACGTGGATCCGCAACCATGGTGACACGTGTCACCCGATTTAGAACGTTCAAATACCCATTGTTCTGTTAAGAGCGCGGTATGTACAACCTTATAGAGGACACGTGTCACCCTTGACCCTCACCGCATGTTAGTTTCTGGTTCATGGCCACCTAGCCTACATGGCTGGTGACGTGTCCGAGACTCCGAGGGTTTGGATAGCTTCGAGAGTTCGGAAGATGTGGGGCGTGGTACAATTTAGGAACGTCCAACACAACTCACTAAATGTCGATCGTTGAAGGGCCAAGGCCATGTGTGGTGAGATATCGGGAGTTCGAGAGTTTGGGCATAATGTGATTAAAAGGAATGTTCAACGGAGATCACTGAGCGCCGATTGTCGAATGGCTAAAGGCCGTAATGGAGACTTTCGGGACTTCGAGGATTTGGAAAAAAGGTATGATGTGCATAGATATTCTAAGACCCCTCCTTAACCGTAGGATCTCGGCGGAGGACATGGACCGTTGATCTTCTCTACGATTCGGTGATCTGAGAATCTGAAAACAATTTTGGAACTCCCAAAGCCGTTAGAAAAGAATTTAAGTGTCCCGAAACCTACTGTGTGCTAATGTAGGATATTTTCTCTTGGTTTTCATCCCAAAGTGCGAGGAGGACCCCGCTAGCTGGTTTAAGTGCACAGTGAGAGATGTAAGTTTCGGGGAGCTGATTAGAGGGTTTTGCTTAAGTAAGGAACCAAAAAATGAACCAGGGAAACAAAAAATTCCGATACCCATCCCTAGTAAAAATTATTTAGAGGGGTTGGGTGTATTTACAAATTAGTATCAGAGCACTTGACAGCAACACTTGGTCTGCTTGGACTCTTACATGAGTTGCATAAAAATATTATTAGAGAAATTATGGGGTGACTGCTTACCTCACCCCCCTTCTATAAGAAACTTGTTTGAACCTCTACTGAAGAGAGGAATGGAACCTTCTACTATTGATAGGTGTTTTGGAAGTCTGCACTATAGGTTGCTAATGTTTCAAGAAATAAAAAAACTGACTTCACCTTGCAATGATATGTTTTGTTCATGAATTTGTAGATTAGTAACTAACATAAAATGTTTATCTGCACTCAAGCAATCAATAGAACAACATGAAGAACTACAACGTAAAGGATGAGTGACACACCATGAATTGGTGGAGAACTCCCACAATAGAGAGGAAGAATATGATGAAAGGAGGATGGTAGAAACCCCTCCAAACTTAGTCAAGAAACTATAAGAAGCATTATGGAAGAATTACAAAGTTGTAGGATGACAATGAAAGGATGATCAAGGAGCAGGAAAAGCAGATAGAAATTAATGCAGTCCTACTGCAAAGTCTATCGAATATACAAATACAACTGCAGCATGGTCCAACTGCCAGTCATGTGGATATGCATCATACTAAGAAAACTCAAGTCCACCTGAGATACAGAAACATGGTCATGAGGGTATTCCACACCAGAGGAGCACCTCAAGGGAGAGGCCCAACATGGAGCCAAGAGAAATTCAATGGAAGATTCCTCTGGTGAGGAAACTGACAACTCAAAGGAATATTCTAGTGACAAAACTAGTTCCCATTCTCAGAAAAGAGGAAAGAAGAGGAAACTTATTCCAAGAGTCGTGACCCTAAAAAATTCAAGAAATCCAAACCACCCACCTTCCATGGATAGATTAAGAAGGGAAGAAGAAAAAGAAGTTTAACTACTCTCGGTTTGAAAAGTACTTTAGAGTCCATGACTACTCTAGAAAACAAGGATCAGATAATCATTTTCAACTTGAATGGGAAAGCTTCCATTTGGTGGGAGAACCTTAGGAATGTATGAAAGAGTCCATGAGAAGGACTTGTCATGGAAAAATTTGAGAAATAATTCAAGAAGAAGTACTTGTCAGAGAGAAAAGTACTTTGATGGGAATACCATGGAGTTCTATGAACTCAAGATGGGATAACTCACCATAGATGAGTATATCAACAAATTTCTCAAGCTAATGAGGTATGTGCCTACATAAAGGATGAAAAGTAAATATGCAACGATTTATTAGTGGATTACCTTAGTCCTACTAGGATCGAATTGAGTTTGATAGGCCAAATAACTTAGAAGATACTATTGAAAAGCAAGGTATTGCTATCAACAATTCAAGAATAAGACAAAACCCCATGAAGGCTGGAAGAAGAAAAAGTTGAATTCAAGAAGAGGGGTTTAAATCATACAGAGATTTAAGAGCTAAGTAAGAGCTTTCTAGGGATGAGCCTTCACTTGGTCTGGCATCCAGCAAAATTTTCCACAGTGGAAATAAACCATTAAGAGCAGCTCTAAGTAAGATTGACAACACAAAGAGAGAAACCTTGAAATTTTGGGGTTGTGGAAGGGAACATTTAAGGGACCATCCGGACATGCAACATAACCCTAGGAGGGTCTAAAACATCCAAAAGGCTACCACAGTCAATGATGGCAAGCTGGATCACACGCCATTTCTAATTTGCTCACGACCTTATATAATATCCAAGCTGACCACCAAGCTTGATTGGTGGAGATTGAAGGTACAATTTCCAACCATCACATTTCCATTTTAATTGACCCTATTTCTAATTTGAGTTATCAACGCCCACCTCAAACTGTTGATAAATGTGAATTGCAACAAGTTAAATATGTTAAATCATGTCTGGTACAACTATCCACTAAAGAAATGTAACATATGTCCTTTAAAATGCCAATTTTTTATGAGTGGATTGCCCACCAAAGTGAAACTAAACATACTTCCTCTAGGATCTTATGACACGTTGGCATGGAACGGTTGGTTGCCCACAAAACCAAGTTGGAATACTACAGTAAAACTTTGGACTGTGAAAACGAAGAAGGAATAAGGGTAACCCTACAAGGGATTCAAAATCACGTCTCAGTGAGACAAATATCAAACCTTCAAGTGAAAGTATTATTGAAGAAAGGGGTGTCCCTTGTATACTTGATACAAGTACTAAAATCTATTGAGGACAGTAAACCAATCCTAGAGTACCATCCCATATTGAGAGAATACAAAGAGATGTAACCCATTTCGAGAAGAGGTACGAGGTCTACCTCCAAGAAGGGATATTGATTTTTCAATGGAACTTGTACCAGGAGAGTAAGATGTGTCAATGTCTAGAACACCCATGCAGGAATGAGTACACAGAGCTAGTTGAGCTCAAACTACAATAGAAGGATGTGGGACAAAAGGAAGTACACATACAACCTAGTTATTATTTATTGTCTCCATGGGGAGGACCAACCTTGTTTGTGAAAAGAAAGATGGCACACTCAGAATATGCATAGATTATAGACAACTCAATAAGATGACCATCAAGAATAAGTATCCCTTGCAGATTGTTGACTTGCTTGACCAATTAAGAGGTGCTACCATATTCTCTAAGATTGACTTGAGGTGCGGAAACCATGAGATGCAGATTAAGATGAAAAGTATCCACAAGACAACCTTTGGGACAATATATGGGTCACTATGAATTTGTGTGGTGGTGCCATTTGAACACCAATTCATAACCACTTTTATATTAGCAATGAATAGCATTATTGACATCTTGGATAGGTTTGTATTGGATTTCATTGATGATATCCTAATCTACTCAAAGAAATGAGAGGAACATGAAGAACATCTCAAGCTAATACTCCAAGAGTGCTAAGAGCATCAACTCTATGCTAAGATCAATAAGTGTGAGCTTTTCCAGAAACAAGCCCACTACTTAGGCCATGTTATTTATAAAATAGGAGTGGTAGTTGATCCTAACAAAATCAAATCCATTATGGAATGGCATATCCCCAAGGATGTATATATGATATCAGGATCCTTTATGGTCTAGCGGGATACCTGGGAGATTCCATAATGGATTTTCCAAGATTGGTTGCCAATCACCTCCCTTCAAGGGGGTTAAATTCATTTTTGGAAATCAGATGTGAAGAAATGTTTCAATGGTGATACCTTCCAACCAATGCCACTACAGTATTGAATGTGCGGATCAAGAAACAAAGAACATCCTTGTGTGTACAAATTCCTTCAAGGAAGGGCTCAAAGGGAGTCCTTATGCAAGAGGACATGTGATTTACTACAAATCCAGAAAAGAGTGAATGAGTGTAAAGTCAATTCACATTGACCCTGTGTATGGAATTGGCTACCACTTGAATGATGCATGCTTTAAAAATGTGGAGCCATTACCTCCTAGGTGGAGGAGATTTGTACTTATGACGGAACCATAGTGGATTGGGGTATTTGTTTGACCAACAAAAACTCAATGTGAGACAAAACTAGGTGGATGGATCTCCCTAGTGAAGAGTTTGATTTTTGAGATCAAACATATCAAAAGAAAGGAAATAGGGTGGTTGTTGCCCTTAGTAGAAGTATGAAGTAGTTCACTTGGACATTTGTAGGCATGAGTGAATCGGTTTTGATAAAGAGAGGGAGTCAAGTGCACTTTTCAGGAACCATCATACTTAAAGTAAGAGCCCAAAGGGATGAAGTATGAAGCTTATCGGTGTAATGATGATCACGATGACTTATAGAGATAGACTGTACATTCAAATTGTGACGACTTGAAGGGTTCATAATGGATGAACAACACAAAATACCATATAATAGTCATCCTGGTTATAGAAGATGATCAAAACCACTATGAAACTATTTTATTGGCTCGGAATGAAAAAAGACATAGTCGATTACTTAGATAAGGGTGTCTAGAGATGTCGACAAGTCAAGGGAAGAGCCGACACCCTAGGTAGAGACTCTTGCAACCACTTCACCAATCCAGATAGAGTAGAGCATCTCCATGGATTTCATCATGGGATTACCAAGATCAACCAAAAGACAATGCCATCATGGTGGTTATTGGAAAAACTAAGCAAAGGCTCTCACTTCATGCAGATCAAGTCAACTTACCCAAGGCGATAGATATTGCCCGGGTGTTCATGAAGGAGGTATTCAGAATGCATGGCATGCCTAGGAAATTATATCCGACAGGGAGATACAAAGTTTACTTCAAACTTGTGGAAATATTTGTTTGTTGGTTTGAAACTAAATTGCTATTTAATTTTCAAACTATCATGTCCCGAGGTATGGAAGTGACAGAGAGAGAGGGTAAACCAAGTGTTAGAAGACATGCAGAGGATGCATGTAATGCATATGTTATCTCCCAAAATAAAACCGTCCTTTGGAGTAGGTAGAGGAATAAGCTTTCCATACAAGCAAATGAGATCTTTTTCAGTTGTTGATTTCATGAATAAGCAGGACAGGTCACAGACAGGTTACAGGCAAGCTACAGTCAGACTACAGGTTTGTTGAAGAACAGTTGCACAAACCAGATGACTCCATGCCCAATGCTAAAGGTTACTGGAACTACTAGGTTCTTGGAAACCTCGCAGGGAGGTCTCCATCCCAGTTGGAGCCAGATGTTATCTCCCAAAATAAAACTGTCCTTTTGGTCGAGTTTTGTTGTGGATAGCATGGCTATCGGTAGTTGCCTCAATTCATTTTTGAGTCTTTATAGCTGCAAAACTTAGGTTTTGGTTTTTGTCTTAGAAGATAATATGTTCCATAAAGGCTTCTTTTCAAAATTTGCATAATTCACTTTCAACAGCTAACGTGTGTCCAAAAGTTGAGTGTTATCTGTGGAAAGTGGTGACTTTCAGCAGCTAAGGAGCGCTTCTCATAAGTCTGTGTGTTGTTGAAAGTGGTGAATTTCAAAATGTCCAACAATCAGTTTCACGGGTCATGCGCTGAGGAAAGTGAAGGCTTTCAACAGCAAAAAGGGGTTTTCCACAGGATCATGCGCTGGTGAAAGTAAAGACTTCCAACAGCTAAGGAGCAGTTTGCGCAGGATCGTGCGTCGGTGAAAGCATTGCTTGGTCATCATTGTAGTTGGTTGAGAAATTGTTGTCAAAATATCTTTGATATGCTCGGGTTGTTTGTTGTGCACTGAATGTTCTCATCCTGAACAACATTTCTCTTTTGACTGACACAGCACTTGTCCACCTTGAAAATGGATGTAGATCATTTCAAATCTTATCATTAAAAGAGATGTTCATTCAGTAATGATCGGTTGCTGTATTCATCAATGCTTCAGGGAATTTCTTATTTGATCTTTCCTTCCCTAATGTAAAAGAGGTTATAAATCATACTATTCTTGTCTGTGTGAGCAATACCCATGAAATTTTGTTAATTTTAGATATATTTGGTGGGGTTTAAACTTCTCAGCAAGGTGGAGAAAATGGTCCTATTGGTGGGAAGCATCCTTATGGGGAATATCCTTCGAGGAATCTCTTTGTAAGAAACATTAATAGCAATGTTGAACTTCCAGATGCCGAGTTTAAAATGGGTTGCACAGGTGTTCTCAAAAGAGCTCAGCCCGGTTTTCAGTTTGCAAATGAAAAGAATGATACTTAAACTTGCAGGGAACTTTTCAATCCCTTCCCGAGCTCCAAATGAAGATCTAAAAACACCATTGGATAGCTTAGATTTTCTAGATGTCGATCGACTATTGATACATGAAAAATGGATTTTCTATGACCGAGAAATTCGATTTTGAAAATCTGCCCTCTTTCAACAGCGCAAATCGATATTTTATGACCCGTTAGCTGTTGAAAGTGGCGACTTTCAACAGCGCAGGAGCATTTTTTACGGGCTATGCATTGTGGAAAGCCTGTAATGGCCAGACTATTAAAATTTTCGCCCAGATCTGGAATTTTCGAATTAAAAGGAGATGAAACCTTTTGGACTAGACAGGTGGTGGATTATTCCATCAAATCCAAAAGCTATTTTGGGAAAGACAAGTCAAAAGAGGAGTCTTTGGTT
>SNQJ01S0004159.1:76453-121477 GCA_010110895.2 Picea sitchensis | reverse complement strand
TCATCTTGACTGTCTGAATACCATGTTTGAATTGAGTTATCCCACTGATCAATCTACACAAAACACAAAAAACATTTTTACTTGAAGTTACCAAGCACCTTTGGTCTACAACCACAAAGGGTTTCTTGGAGTGATAACAGCATCAACCCAAGAAATGGGAGGACTACCTACCGCTAGTAGAATTTGATTACAACAATGACTATCAAGAGTCATTAAAAATGACTCTTGATAGATTTACAATTAGCTGGAACAATCCAGTAGATATATTTACAATTAGGCTAGATATTCTAAAGGAAATGGAACAACGAGTGATTCAGATCAGGCAAAATCTGAGGATACTCCAGGATAGACAAAAGAGTTATGCAGACATGAAAAGGACTCCTAGAGAGTTCGAAGCAGGGAATCATGTGTATCTCCAAGTTAGACCCAAGAGAAGCTCCTTGAGGATGGGAGCTTGTGCCAAGCTAGCACCTCGATATTGCAGACCCTTTGAATTTTTGGATAGATTTGGACCAGTAGCCTATCAGATAACACTTCCTCCCACAGTGAAGGCAGATAATATTTTCCATGTTTCTTTATTAAAGAAGTATGTACATGATTATAATCATATTATTGATTGGTCTATGATTCAAGTGGAACCCGAGGGAGAATTCCTGCCATAACCTTAGTGCATAATAGATAGGAAGGAAACCCCACTTAGGAACTTGATTGCTCCATGATTCAAGTGGAACCGAGGGAGAATTCCCCGCCATAACCCTAGTGCATAATAGATAGGAAGTGTCCATCCAAAATAACCACACATGCAAGTGGAAACACTTTGGACTAGATGAGGTTACATGGAAAATGGAGGATGCATATCCATTTTTGTTTATTTCTATACATATGGATCACGTCGATAGATAGAACATCAAGGACTATGTTCCTTTAAGGGGAGGGGATTTAATACCCATGTTTCCCCATAATTTTGTAAAGAATCAACTGCCAAACACTAAGTGGAGGACTAAACATGTATGAATGTTTGATTTGATGAACCATTGTATAAAAGGGTTAATGTATGAATTTATATTATTAATAGAATTTGAATATGTGTTGCATAACTTTATGAAAGGGGGAAGTTTTCCAAGATAGACCATGGATGCTAAGGAGAGAGGTGGTGAAGGGAAAACAAGTATGGTTGAGATGAACCTCACTAGACCACGTCTTATCTGCGTAATTTCAACAAATTCCTCCAATCGTAAATTAATTACCGCTAGGATGAAGAAGGCCATCCCCGCGAAGCCAAGAAGATGGGGTGGTACCTTACATGTAAGGATTGCAGTTTTGAATCACCTAATTGGGATCTCGCACCCATGCAACCTTACTGAGGAAGGCATGAAATGAGGTAATTTAGGGATAGAGACAGATCTGTGAGATAACAGAGTAGAGAAAATACTCTTCCGAGAAGAGAAGAGAAGCATACTTAGACTCTAGAGTTGAGAGGAAAAGTCGACAATTAAGTCTGATCTGGTTGTAAGCAGTCATGAAGTGGTTTGAAGCCATGCTAATAAACATACACGAGGATCGAGAAGTAATTGCATACCCTTGCTTGGAGCAGAAACCGCTAATAAGTCCATGGAGGAGAAGAGTAACTCCCATCCCCCATTTGCCAGAATCGGCGGAAACACGTCTCTGGAGAGCACCATGGTCTAGCTCGGCAGTTAGTGAAAGGTCCTGTCGGGATGATTGTGCCCATGGTTGGGAGGAAACATGCACCCTTCGTAACAACAATTCTTCACATTTTCCAAAGCTCGATGTATTTTCATACTCTTTGTATTATATTGGATATGATGATGAAAATGTTCCAGAGCCGATTCAATCTTTGCAGTATTTGAACAATTTTAGACAAACTCTTGCTTTGTAAACTTCTATATGCCATGGCCTTCAATTTATCCTTTGCTACTAGATAGTTATGAGATGTGAATCCGTAGAAGGGTCAGGGTAGGATCGAATGAAATGTCTAATTCCTGCAAAACCTCTGAATCTTACCTTAGCGAGATTGTTAAGTCTGAATTATGTGGGAGAAGGGCGTTTTTCCTTTAGACCATTCACCCATCAGACCGGGGGCTCGTTCCCATGTCCTTAACCTCTTTGTTGTAGAGAGGATATCGTGTTTATCCATTAAGATTTTCCAAGAGACCCATGTGACTGGGTCTATCCCTTCGACTTTACGCCCCACAATCCTAAAAAATAGTCGAAGGTCGAAGTCGCGAATCGATGAGGGTCATCGATATGGAGATCCAATGTAGGCCTCTACCAACTATTATATTGGACGTAGGAGGGGAAGCATTAAGCACTTCGACGATGTCTTACTTTGGGAGAATATGAATGCCTAGCGCCTAAAACTCCCCGAACACGTCCCGGAGTTAACTGCATCGCTGAAGCTAAAGGGAAACATCTCCACAGATCCATAGTTATCCAAGAGTCTAGGTATTCGACTAATTCGCATGCTTCCCAAAGTCGCTACCTAATCCAAAGTAATCGCAGCCTATAAGTAGGGTAAGGGCATGATATATCCTGGGTAGGAACCGGCGGTCGGAGACAATAATAATCAACTCTCAATGTCGTAAACCGCTAAAGTGACGGACCATCGATCCTCGGGATCCTTCGATCCTTTTCCGAGCCTTCATCTAAGGGACCCACCGACTCAACACCGACCAACCAAGAACACGTGAGTGGAGCCGACACGGACTCGCCGCTCCCCCGCCGACCACAACTAGGACCTAGATTAGGAGCGCAGCAACCTAGTCCGTGAGTTGTCAGACTAAGCAGAACCCAACCAAGCATCTCCGGCATGATAACCACCAAGTCATGAACAATTCAAAATAGACTTCACCGCTGATAGGAAGAGGACGTGTAGCACCAGATCTTAGAGTCTGGGGACTTAGCTCTTTGGGGGATTTTCACCAAGAAGATTCCGTGAGCTTCAAAGCCCAGAGCCGCGAAGTAAAAAGGACCGTGGATATATGTATACACATGGATACTCATCAACCGCAGGATGGGGGTTGACATGGCTCACTAACGTCATCCAAGGACGCGGATTCAGAACTTCAAGGTGACACGTAATACCCGCTTTGAACGACTACATACCCATTGTGCTTGAGTTAGAGCATGACACGCACAAATTCTATATATAGGACATCGCGGTCACCCTTGACCCTCACCAGTCAGTTTTGGTTCATATCGCCTAGCCTACATGGTCGGGTGACGGTCCCAGACCGGGTTTGGATAGCTTTTGGAGTTTGGAAGATGATGGGTGTGGTACAATTTAGGAATGTCCAACACAAATCACTGAATGTCAACTGCCGAAGGGCTGGGGCCGGAAAGATATCAAGAGTTTGGGAGTTTGGGCATAATGTGATAAAAAGGAATGTTCAACTGAGATCGTTGATCGTTGAATGGCTAAGGCCATGTGGCGAGACCTCGGGACTTTGGGGATTTGGAAAAAGGTGTATCACGCGGCAGATTGCTGAATCCCCTCCCAACCATATACATGATCTCTATAGACATGGAATCATTGATCTTCCTCAATTCCATGAACCAAGAATCGACAACACTTTTGGAACTCAAGCCCAAAACTTCTCCGGCGTCAAACCCTGTATAACATAGGCTATTGGTTCTCAGCTTTAGTTCTAGGTCATGTGAAAATTCCCCGCTTAGATATTTAAGTGCACAATAAGATGTAAGTTTCCAAGGTAATAATTAAGTGTTTTTCAAGTAAGGGACCCGAACTCCAACAAGGAAAAACAAAATGACATTCAACCTAGTAAGAGTATTTAGAGTTGGTGTAAGTTACACCTTCCTTCCTCTATCGAAGGAACCTTGGGGTCAAAGGTGGTACCTAGAAAATTGAATGGACACTTTTCATCTGTCCACCCTCCTTTCTTCTCATTCATTGTATGTGGTTGGCTATTCAACTACCAACCCCCTTCATTAACTAAACTTTTCTTTGCATTCAGATAAAGGGAAAATACCGATTATTCCCAAAATAGTTCAATAAGGTTTCTAGACTCATATACATTTAGGATTAAATCCTTTCTTGCGCCCCCTCACTCAATCCCCTTATAATGGTATTCATTAGTACTAGAGCTTCAAACTCACCACCAATTGTTTGGATTTTATATCACACATTTATATTGTTTACAAGCCATAACATGGCAATATTATCTCCATGTTGAGATAAAACATTACTAATAATACTTCATTACAAATTAACTAGGGGATTAAAATGGGGTGTTACAAAGAAAGGTACCTTTCATATTCCTAACTATTCTAGACCAATACAATTCTACAATGCATGATTCCTTCAAGGAGATTCAATTTCACTTTGTTGCAGCCTCAACCTCAACGTTAAGTTCCGATTAGGGGAATTTTGAGGTTAAAAAGGGCCTCAAAACAAAAATGTACCACCAAAATCCACTTTACAAAAAGCCAATTACTATTCGGGGAAGATGACATCATCCCTGGGGATGACTTGGTATTGGTTGAGTTAAAGATGGTGAGTTGTCACATTCTAAATGGTGGATGAAAACCATAGTTAACCATGTTAATGCTATGAGTAATTTTAAGTCCAAAAAATAAAGTACTCTTAATAAATGTCCTTTCCCACTTCTCTAATAAAATAGCGACATGTTGTCTCATCAAAGTATTTTGCATCCTTTTATTTTCTCGATAAATATATTCCACATTAAATGATGTTTTTATGAAATTTTCTCCTTTCAAATCCCAAAACCGACGCGCTATCAAAGCCTTTTCATGCTTCGTGTGGGTTTGGAGCATGGAGGAAAAGGTTTGGTAGTAGGTTCATTGTTTTTCTCTCCCAAATGGCATACAAATGGAGCATACCCAAAAGATTTGTTTCAGAGCTGCAAACCTTTATCAATGTGCCCTTATAGTAGCATGGAAAGGTTTGGTAGCAAGGGGAAAGAATTCACGTGGTTTGATAACAGTAGGGAGGAAACATTCACATGGGTTTGTTACCAGGGAGGAAGCCATGATTTTGTTTACTATTGCTTCTTCGAGATTCGCACGAGTTTGATGTCTATGTTTCCTCCTTTTCCTTAGCTTTATTTTTTTATAGCCACACACTGCTTATGGTCATGGCAATGATGCCTTGGAACTATTCCAGTAAATGATGTAGGCAGACATATATGCAAACGATGTAATTTTCATTGGTGTTCTATTTTCTTGCAGCCAGATAGGATTAGTGGACAAAGTAATGCATTAGTTCAATTGTATAGATAAAGAATACAACATTAGAGAAAATGCAATCTTCAGGTTTTCTCCAAACGTGGACACAGTGGGGCTTAAACATTTCAAATTTTATATTTTACCCTTTTTTTGGGTTATTTCAAGTGACATAATAGGTCGGCCCAGTCAACCCTGTTTTGTACAGTGACATAAAACCTAGAACATGTCGAACCTAAACCTCACATAGGTCAGCTCATGTCAAAGAAAATCGCAAACCTAGAATAGGTCGGCCCTAAACCTCACATAGGTTGGCTCAAGTCAAAGAAAATTGTTGGGTGTACATGTATATATACAAAAGGGGCACAAGTTAAAAACCCTTATGATGCCTTATACAATTTGGTGCACTGGGAAACTATTTTCCTTTGATCACAATGACCTGCATCTATGACCTCATCTACTATATCATTTTTTATACTGTTGGATGTCTCTACAAACCAAGCTTTCCACAAAACCCA
Source organism: Picea sitchensis (assembly GCA_010110895.2). Classification (NCBI taxonomy): domain Eukaryota; kingdom Viridiplantae; phylum Streptophyta; class Pinopsida; order Pinales; family Pinaceae; genus Picea; species Picea sitchensis. The sequence continues at coordinate 115,736 of SNQJ01S0004159.1, read as the reverse complement.
TGTGTTTATTTTTACCAGCAGGACCATCCTCATCATCCATTAACCCGGCCGGTTCAAACTTCTCCGTAGGTTGATATTGCACCAACGCCTTCGGCAATAACTTCCCTCGTCGCCGAACCTCCCCATTCCACCTCGGTCACAAATTCAATCAATTGGCATGATTAGAATATTGTACATATTTCTTTAATAAAGTTACGTCGAACACATTACCACAGATCTAATAGTAGGTGGTAATGTAAATCTGTATGCTATTGGCCCCATTCTTCCTAGGGCCCAAATGGTCCATGTATAGGTAAACAATTTAGCATACATTCCCATTCCCTCGAACTTCTCTTGTGTTTCACTTGAAGATACACATGATCTCCTACTTTAAACTCTTTTCCGGAGTCATTGTTGTCTCCGTGATAACTCTTTCTAACGCCTTGAGTTTTAATTTCAAATTCTAATTTATCTTAACCATTGCCTACTCCATATCTTTTAGCAATTTAGGTCCAAACGCAATCCTATCCACTTGACTCCGTCCCAATTGATTGGAACTCTACAATTTCTACCATATAGAACCTCAAACAGGCTCATCTTCAGTGATTCTTCATAATCGTTTGTATACGTGAATTCTACGAATGGTATATATTCTTCCCACTATTTGGGTTGATGCATAACACGCATCCTCAACAAGTCCCTAATATTCTATTCATTTTTTGCCCCACCATCCTCTGCTTGAGGATGGTAGGTCAGACTAAATCCAGCTAGTTGAGTTTCAAGTCTGCGAATAGGCTTTTCCAAAGTACCGAGGTGAACTTGGCATCTCTTTCCGAAATTATGGTCTTGGATAAACCATGCAATCTAAAAATTTATTTTATTAAAACATTAGCAACATCTATGGCTTTCAAATAAGACTTAATAGGGATAAAATGATCAGCCTTGCTCAATTTTTCCACTACAAACCAGCGACGCAACGTTGTTTATTTCAGTTCTAGTAGTTGTACGAAACCAGCCTCCTCAGCTTCCACTCTTAGAATAGGGAAAGTTAAGAATAGGACCTATAGAATGTCATGCCTGTTGTTCCGGCTCGATGTCCATAGATGATGTCTTGAGTAGTCTCTTAGGGTTGCATGGTATGGAGTGATGAGAGACCACATGACTAGAATTGTCCACTTTCACATATGGAAGCATGCTCTATCACAACATTTTGATCCATTGTCGTAAGGCATCCACCACACCAACTGGTCCTCCCTGGTTCCATGTAGTAGAAGCTTCCATATTGTATGCGTGTAATCACCCGAAATATGGTAAACATTTAATCATGTTGTTGTATCGAACTTCATTATAGAACTCCCACGGACATTATACTTTTGACCATGTTTCAATCTTTGGTGAAGTGTCATTGATTTTCTAGTAAGTGGCCAAATTTTGGTGAGGGGATGCAACTGCGGGTCCCTTGAGGGCTCATCGTACCATTCCCGACCATAATTAACACTTTCCATCCATCTCATTAAGCATGAGTTACGCCTCCCCTTTCAGGCCCTTTGATCTTTGCGACCCAAGAAGGGCATGTACCCCATTTCATGGGGAATAAGTAACAAGGCCCAAGGGGATGGTGGTTGGAAAAAGATAAAACTCTAAAATATAAACCTTCTAGATGCTTTCTCCGCATTGCGTCTTCGCTAGATCGATGAATTACTTCTCTCAAAATAATTGAAGGCCTGTAAAATATCAAACACATAATAAATATCTCGCTTAGTTCTGAAGAGATTAAACACTAGTGCGCGCTATAACGCTTTGATGGTTACCCCTTATGGAACTCAGACGACTTTTCAAGTGAACAAAGGTTTCCACCCGCCAATTCAATAAATATTGGGAGTGCGCACACGCAGGTGATCATTAACCAATTAATTATTGACAATAAATGGGCTTGGAAAAAGGTTTGCAATGAAGAAGAAGGTGCAACACACACCCCCCTACAAAGGCACACACAGACAACACCAGCCCTTGTATGTCATGAAACTCATTGACCCATGAATCCTTAACCCAACTCGTCGTCCAATATATTAGAACCTTGAAAGGCTATCCTTGGGAGCATACCCTACTTGAGGATTTTGGTCTACCCAAAAGGACTTTGCCAATAACCTCCATACCAAACTTCAATAATTGTATAGGGTCTTGGAGAATCTATTTAATTTGATGAGGTAGTTTTGATGCAAATGTTTAGGTTCCTTTCTTATTAGATGTGATTTCACTTGAGATGATATTTTGACTTGAGAGATCCCTTGGAGGGTGTACCCTTTGTTTCTTTCGTGGTAGGACCTTGTTTGGTGGACGGTTTTGGAGGAACAAGCCTTAGCTTGGGCTTTGTAATATCCCCAAGGATGAGCCTTGCCGTGAATCATGTTTATGAGTTGTAAATCATGCTCTTTATAGGTCGGTGAGCCAAGTTAATATAAGCCGATAAGGTTTATGATTTTATTAGCCTCATCAAGTGTTAAATGTTCGCTGATATGTAATTATGCAACATTAATATAATATGAACATTGCCGCAAGTGTGTCGACTATGATGAATGAGTGATGGGGACTAAGATTCCACGAGTGGGTACGGATTGGAAGGTTGGAAAGAGAGGTTAAGCCTTTGAGCCTAGGGCTTGGAGTCCTGGGGAATAATATTTTAATATTATTCCAAAATCCATGTGAAATATATGTTTGTCCTAAGTTCATGGAGAGGTTCTGATGTCATAAAGCCGGTACATGTAGCCATTGGCTTACATGTGTCGCATTCCGTACATGCATTTTAACCCACGGTTTCAGGTTCGCTCCTACTCGGTCATCCCGTCTGACCGGAACTAAGAAAGCTCGCTGCCCTGCCCTGTGCTTTCGCACCAAACTCAGTTTCATGATATTTTCGGAGAAACCGATACCATTGTATCCGAACTATTTAGTCAGTGTTCAACCTCTGCGGTGGAATTGGCTATTGCTTATCATGCATCCCAAACCAGTGTTACCTCAATATGTTGTGTTTAGTAATTACATTATTTCGCTTTCACACCCCTGCTTTTCCCCGCTGATGTCGCCACCCGTGAGCCAACCAAAAGAAAGAAAGAAAGTATATCCCAACTTGCGGAAATGAACCGAAACCGGCGAGAGTTGGGTTGTTAGTCAGGTCGAAGATGCGGTGGATAGCCCAAAGTTTAAGAGCAACTCTTTCCGTGTGAAGGAGTTTCATATCGGGAAGGGGTTTTCTCCCATGAAAGTCGAAAATCGCCACAAAGTCTCGATACTTCCTCGAACCGACCTTATTGGCTAGACCCGTAGAGGGAGGTGAAGCACCGATAGACCGTGCTTGTGAAGGTGTATGATGGAACATGGGGAATGAGAGTCCGTGAGTAGTGGTGTAAGAAGGCATCATGGGAAGAATCCTTCCTGTTATTCTATGTGGTTTTCTCAAGTAAACTCAACCTAGTCTAGGATTCCTTGTCTTTGGGTGGAGCTTAGTCCCAACTGGGGGGTGACCCGTTGTTGAGTGTGATGAGTAGCGTGGTATTTGGATGGGAGGTTTGTGGAAATTATGCACATGTTTGGTGGAGTTACTACTGTTTCATAGATAAGTATATGCATGTGTTTAAATTCAAATTTTAAATGCGCCCTGATGCTTCAGTCATTATCGTATTCCTGCCATGCATGATAAGCTACTGTTGATTGAATTATTCTGTACATTAGCATTAATTGTATGTTTACTGTTCTTAGCCATTTAATTCTGGGCTTCAAATGGTTATTATATAAGTATGAGAATGTTTCCGCCAGAGTATCATTTTCCCGTACCGGCTGAAGGTCGAGATCGCTAAGGCATATCTTAGTTTCCACCAGCCCCGGATGTACGGATAAGTGGTATTTGGACCATAAGAGTGAAAATTGTGTTGAGGAACCAATTTCAAATCCCCGAAAGCAAGGGAGTTACCGCCGTTAAGAAGCTCGAGGAGTAGGAGTAGAATAAAACTGTAGTCAGCGTGGTATTTGACCATGGGGAGAGAGCTCTCAACACTTGGAGTATGGGAGTCGATTCATTTGGAAGGAGAGAGAACTCATGATTGTTAGATCCATCGAAAAGGATAGAATCCTTTCGAGTTCCAATCGTCGGTACGGTGGGAGGCCGGTGACACGTAACCCTCGAACCGGAAACCTCGAAACCCGGAGGGAGATATACATCGTGAGATATGGGAAAAGATCTCAACCGCTGATCAAGCGCGGGGCTTAGTCGATTGTAATTTTGGGAGTTCGGCTGTCGAGAGAAATGAGATGTGTTGACGCATGAACTCTCAAGGTCCGGTAAATCACAAATCCCTCGGGCGAGCCGGTAGTGGTCGACCGGACGCCACTTGGATGATGCTAGCATGTGGGAGATGCTACATACCAATGTAACTCTAAAAGGAAAAAGTAGAGTAAGTAATTCCGGATGGCATCACCTGAGGTAGCGTGTAACTTCTTAAGCGCACCACATGTCATCGCCTTAGTACTATGTGGGACCGAGAGGTAGGCGAAATTCAATTTCAGATGTTGGGAGTTGGAGAGGGAAGCGCGTGCGAGCCGCAAAGTCCCAAACCAAATGCCGAACCTCTGCGCCCCATAATTTGAAGACCAATTTTATGGATTTTAGCCATTGGATGATGGGTAAACGTGGAATGTTGATCCACTCAACTTCGTGAGCTCGATAATCAGAAATCTGAGAGATAGTTTTAAAGCCTCGAAACTTCCAAAGGTCAAAAGTCGGTGTCTTTGAGACTAGGCACCTGGTCACTTTGGTTGGCGGGTTGGAACTATGAAAGGTCTATGGCTTGAGTTTCATAGAGTTGAGCGTGAGCTCAAAAATTCATGGAAACCAACGCTTCTAACCGGTTTGTTTGAATGTGTGGAATTTGTTAAGGAATGACAACCTAAAAAATCCCTATTGTTGTTCCGCATCGCAGCTGGGTTTAGCAAGTGCCGTAACCGGCCAGGGTTGTCATGAGAGCGTGAATGGTGCAGATTGCCTCCAGCCCAGAGAATAAAAGAAAAGGAATGGATGGTAACTTGGGAGTCGAAGGATCTAACTCCAATGAGAACATAAAAAGAGATGGATAAGGGGAAGGCATATGGATGAAAATCATTGAAATATTAGTGGAGGAAGTTTGGTAGACCGCCAGACATAGCCTAAAGCCTGCGAAAGCCAAGGACTCGCCAGGAGAATTGTCTGAAGTTGCTAAGGAGCTTGTATAGGATCGAAAAGAAATTAGAAAAAGGAGGGTGACTCGGGAGAAGAACAGGAGTCCCCAAATTCTGGGAGAATATCAAGGAGTGTCGGTAGACACCATCATCACTCCCAAAAGTCACCCAAGGAAGGGCATAAGAGTTCGCTCATCTCCCACCGTAGCTAAGACAAAAGATCCGAGCGGATGAATTGAAAGGAGAGATGAACAGTATTAAGCCTCCTATGTTTGATGTAGAACATAAGAAGGAGGAAGATGTCGTAACATGGTTGCTAGGCATGAGAGGGAAATATCAATTGCGCACTATTCTCCCACATGCGTAGCGGAATAATTCATGGCGCACGAACTAAAAGGAAAAAGCATCCATGTGGTGGGATCAACTTCAGTAAGTCACACATCAAAGAGAAAGATGTTACTTTGAAATAATTCAAGAGGTATTTCGAGAGGAACACCGACCAAAGATACTATGACAAAGATGAAGGAGTTCTTCAACCGGGCGCTATTTAACTTCATTGATGAATACAAAATGAAGGTTTTTGAAGTTCATCAAGTATGTTTCATTCATCAAAGATGATGTTGTCAAGATTCAGAGGTATCCGAGTGGACTCAATTCCTTCCATTGGTGACAAGATTCAAAGATGACGACTAAGATCGGAAGAAACAATAAGAAGAGAGAAATGCTTTGTATGAAAAGAGAAAAGCCTACCTTTCTAAAGGCTTCTTGGGATGACCATAGGAAGTTCAAGAAAGAGCGTAGGCTGAAGGGAAATAAACCTCCCTTTTCAGAAACAGTCCCTCAAGGACATCCATCATTGAGAGAGCCAAGAATGGTTGAAGAAGGGGAACAAAGTCCAAGACAGACACCCATTCAGTATTGGGGTTGTAAAGAGAACCACAAGTACATAGATTGTCCACATAAATATGGCAAAGCAAGATCTTTCCATAATGTTCAACAAGCTGTCAGTATATACAGCGAGAATTGCCCAAGATTCATGTTCTAGAAACAAAATGTAATTTCAACCCGACGAAGGAAGGTATGATTAACAACCAATTCATTTACTACCATTTTAGTTGATTTAGGGGCTAGCCATATTATATAGATCTTAGAGTGGTGGAAGGTTTGAATTTATCAAGAAGAAAAACATGAAAAGTCTTAATAGTGCAGTTGGCTGCATGAACCAAGAGGAAAGTCACCGAAGTCATTAAGTCCCTCGGCCCCGTGGACACATGAAAGGATTGAGCTCTAAGGATGAATTGAACATTTTTGCCTTTAGGCTCATATGATTCGCTAATTGGGATGGACTAGTTGGACCAACACCATGCCCTCTGGATCAGAAAGGGTCAAAGGCATTTCTACTTTGCCCGATGAGGAGGGAAATAGTTCCAAAGGAATCGGTCGCTCGTTACAGGAGAAATTTCAACATTACAACCGTAAGAAATACATAGGTTGTCAGTTGTTTGAAGCCCATATGGAGGAAGCATATAAGGATGAGGTGTCAAATATTGGAGACGTGGTACCAAAATATTTGAAGATATTTTGAGGCACCGGACCACTCCAAAAGAGAGATATCGATCAGAATTTGATGTTCGAGCAATTAGTGTCTAAAGTTCTTTATAGAATGAGCACACCGTGAGTCGAAGAACTTTATTGCAACTGAAGAGATTTTGAGAATGCGCGATATCTTCCCGCAATAATTTCGAAGTTCCAGCCCGATTCTGGCAAAGAAGAAGTGATAACGTGCTGAGGTTGTGGGATACCTTTGCATGCTAAACAAAGCACCCAAGGAATGCGTACCTCTAACGAGGATTGATGACCCCTTTCAACTTCTTTGAAGGATGCGTGAGATATTTCAAGAGGCTAGATCTCGCATCGAGATATCACCGTAAGAATAAAAGGATGAAGAAATCGTAGAAGACCGCCTTTAGAAATAAAGGGTATGGTCAGTCATTTTAGTTCATAGTGGTGCCGCTTGACCCGGTCGGTAACTCACCCCGATAAGCTGCGCGAAAAGCCTGGTTTAATGGGTGGTGTATTCGTGGACTATTCTAGACAGCTTGTCATAAATCTTCCGGATGACATTCCCGTATTCCAAGACGAGGAAGAACACGAACAACACCAGGATTATGCCGCGTTAAGAGAGCACCAACTGCATGCCAAGTTGATCAAATGCTCATTTTATCAAAAAAGGAACAAATCCATTACTTGGGGCATATTATCTCGAAGGATGGGATAGCTGTAGATCCTGAGAATATTGAGGCCATCAGAGAATGGTCAGAACCAAAGAATGTGAAAGAATTCAGATCCTTTATGGGTCTAGCTAGTTATTACAAAAGGTTCCTCGCAGGGTTCTCGAGGATAGCTCACCTTATTACTTATTTGCAAAGGAAGGAGAAGAAGTTTCTGTGGACAGAGGATTGTGAGCGAAGCTTCCAATAATTGAAGCAACTGTTAACCAATGCTCCAATCCTGAGGATCCCGGACCCAAATTAAGATTTCCTGGTATGCACCGATGCACTGTTTTGAATGAGTACACTGGCGATGGCTCTGAGAAATTGGTTGTCTATAAGCATCCTTGGTTCGTTTGAAGACCACCATAGACTTCATCACTCATGCACTTCGTGTCATGAGGATGAAGTCCATTTCTTGAGATATGCTATGTTCACCAATTGTAATATTTTGTAAACATTCAATGATTATCTTCAGACTTTGATTGTAACGACTGACCATCTTTAAAAGGGACGCTGTGTAGATGATCAATATAGATAATATACACCGTTATGCTGGAAATTGAATGTTGAATTACTGATTCACTCGTTTAATTGAAAGAATACAAATGCTAGTTTTTTCAATTCATGGATGTGAGTAAAGTACCTATTCTGTAATTTATTTAGAGCTGCCTTGTTGGTTTGGCAAGGGCCCACTGCCCCAACCAAGGTAAGTCTCCCTGTATATGTTTATGTGTGGACATAAGTTAATTGTGTGAGTGTACAAATAAAATAATTGTGTATTGCAAATGATTCTGAGTGCATGAACTTTCCTAAGTACAACGTAGATCTCTAAATAGATACCTATTGATTTTGGATCAGTGTGAATGGACATATATACATTAAGCATAGTAGGTGATTCTATTTCTGTTTCTGCAAAGTGACATTTAGTCAACAAAATCTTGGTAGATGTTTGGGATTGTTAGATAAGCAATTGTTATTTTTATGAATTTGGAAGTCTTGGTAATTGTGTTGTACTCAGTGGGTACATGAAAAACTAGACATCATCTCTCACCCTTCATGCATCAGTAATGAAGTCTTTCAATTATATTGACTGTCTCCTGTATTGAGTAAGGAATTGATTAGGTCATGATTGGTTTCTTTCCAAGAGTAAATAGAGTGAATTGTAAATTGTTATGTGAATTCAATTGCTACAGGAAGCATGGTCTCAGTTCATATTTTTATTTCACGAGCCTATAATGAACATACTTGTTATCTGAGCAAGAACCTTTTTCAATATTTTTACTATGAGCTTTATCTTCTAGTTTGAAGTTCTATGAAGAATAGTGTTCAGATATTCTAAAAACAAAGTATTTTGTTATTGATTGTTTCTTGATTGAGCTAGATACAACATACATAGATATATTACCTATTTTCAGCACATATAGTGTAACAAATCTATTGATTACGAATCCCAGATTGATATATAAATGAGTGCAATATACTAAACATATATTTACACGAACAAGCCCCAACGACCTCCACTTTCTCCTCCAGTGACTTGGAAAGTGTCAAAACGTCTCCCTAAAGGGGTGAAGTCATCTTGTTTTAGGGTTTCTAATGTGTAAAAGTGTAAATTATATATTATTATTTGGTTTAAGGGGTAAAATAAGGGTTCTTGACCCCTTATCTTATGTTTTAACCTAACTAGGCGGAAAAACTATGTTTTAAACTTTTTGTATAAATAGAGATCATGTGAATCTCATTTCAGAACATAACTCTCCCATTGTGAGAATTTCTTAGCTGAAATTTTCGCTACCCTTGGTTATTTTTCTCTCTCTTTTGCAATTGTCATTGTTTACTTTACTATTGGTGGAAGGAAGTGGTGTGCTACCTCCTATGGATCATTTTTGTTGCATATTTGTGGATAACTCTTGGTAAAGTAGAAGTTTATATTGTTGATTCTTTATTTAGTTGAAGGGTTTCATCTTGTTATTGTCTCTTTTTCTTAGTTGCAAGGTTAACTAGTTGAAATTCTTGGGGAGTATAAGTGCATACAACCCCACTGAGCTCAATATTTTCCTTGGAATTAATTTTTTACTCAAGGAAGTGCTAGGAGAAGTAAAAGGGCTTACACCCTTCTAGCACTTTCCTAGTTAGCTTTACTTGCCTTGGGGAGTAAGAGGGTTTACACCCCCAGGGAAGTAGTATAGTTAATTCTCTCTCTGACTCCATAACCCAATAGTCAAGGCATTAATAATTTACTTTTTTGCAATTGAGAAATAAAATTACAGATTGAGAGACATGTTTTTTGGCCATTTCATTTTTTTGCAATTTGGGTTTTGCTACTTGTGTCTAGCACACCTCTTAGCCACTAGGGAATCCCCTATAAAGGGGTATTTCTTTCTTCTGTAATAAAATGTTGTCTACAACTATTAGAGATAGAGAAACCCTAACACACTTTCATTTATAACTTTCTTTTCAACCATCATAATTTGCCACATTTATCTACTTGGCCTAGCGTAACTTTTGGGTGGATTCTTTGTGAGTTTTGGTGGTTGGATTTATAGCTGTAACAACTTGCTACAGCCATAAGGCTGCAAAATATATCTAAAAACACCTTTGTTAGAGCCTTGTTTCATTGCTAAAGTCTTATGCTTTCATACTTAAAGATTACGAGTGTTTATCTAGCTTATCTCTTGCATCATTTATTGGAATTTTAAAAATTGTTTAACATGTTTAATGCTTATTTTCTTGCTGATATACATTGTTGATTACTACTGCAATTAGGGAAAATAAGCTTAAATTTCTTTTCCAACTAACATTATACATATATGCTCGTCTTGTTCTTGTGTCTCGGGAATGTACACCATTCTTTGCATGTGTTCTGGTCTCTTGGAAACCATTGACTACCACCTAGACTCTTTCCCAAGCTTTCCACTTCTTCTATCAAGACCTATAGGGGGAATTCCCTTAATCTCTTCACTTTGCATCTCATTCCCCCCAGGGTCACCGATATTCCCCCCTTGAGGTGATTATATCATCTCTAAATTGACGGGAATACCTACCTAAGGTGAAAATGGGTAGGTGTTCTCTAAGTTGTCGTGATTTGGTGGTTGGGTCAGGATTTTCCCAACCTACAACTTGTGCGATAACATTTTTTGCGTTGTTTCCAGGGAGGATTTTGAATCCTCTTCCGAACCCTAATGACACTTTGGCAAGCTATCCCAAATCCTTTCCCTATCTTTCTTGGCGTCTCCACCTAAAGGACATTCCCTTTCCACCTTTGATGAGTTCTTCTTGAATATTGTTTGGCGACTCTACCTTCCCTTGTTTCCCCCTTTTCATCCTTTAATGAGCCTTGATATCACCTGGAGGCTCCATTGAGGTGTCTTTTCAGTCAATGGAAATATGGAACCTTGGGATGAACCCTCATCCATAACTTGTTATGCCTCGAGGAGGGCACTTTTATAGATGGAAAAGGAAAAGGATGCTAATAAATCTACTGAGGAAATGATGAATCATGTAAAAGAGTTTTTTTTAAAATTTGCCGAAGAACTAGCCCTTGAATATGAAGAAGTTCTTGAAGGACAGATATCTGAAGAAACTTAGCAAGAAGATCCTGATGAATTTTCTCATGTTGAAGATCCAGACAATACGTTTGACGAAGACAAAGTGCTCATATTATCCCTTCCATTTGATGAACACATCCAGGCCTTTGTTCCTCCGCACATCAAGAAGAGAACATGATGAGTTAAAATCCTTTTTAAGATCTTGATGGCACTTTATTCCATGACTTTGGAGGTTAATAAGTATTAGAGAAGCCCTTGGATGTGACATATGTTTTTGAGAGGAGGAAAACAAGGCACTATGTATTAAGGATCAAGCCCCTTGTGATGAAGAGGCGATAGAGGGGCATGCACATAAAAAGAAAGAAGAATTTTGACGAGTCACTACATGTCGAGACATCATTACCTTTGCTTCCTCTGTCCTTCATGCACATGCAGACAAAGAGATGGTTATTTTTAGTCATTTTGATGGTTTTATGAAAGGACCCTTGGATTTGGTTGATGATCATATAGACATGTTCATACAAGCTAGAAGACGTAGATGGTTACGCCTATGACACTTTGTGGACCTCTATGACACTTTGTGGACCTCTTCTTTCAAGTGACACTGTGTTACTACCCTCCAAGCTAATATATTCACTTTTGGAAGTGCACACATGTTTGGATCATTAACTAATTAATAAATGGCAATAAATGGGCTTGGAAAAAGGTTGCATTGAAGAAGAAGGTGCATCACACCCTCTACAAAAGCACCCATAAATGAGATACTACAAGCTCTTGTATGTCATGAAAATCATTGACCTATGAAGTCTAAACCCCTATCCACCTCATAATACACTACATGACCTTGAAGGGGCATCCTTGGGAGCATCTCCTACATGATGGTTTTGGTCTACCCAATAAGACTTTTATGACACCCCTCCCATACCCAAACCTGGTCAATTGTATAGGGTCTTTGAGCACTTGTTTAATTTGATGAGGTTGTTTTGATGCACATGTTTAGGTGCCTTTCTTATTAGATGTGATTTTCACTTGCCATTATATTTTGACTTGAGATCCTTGGAGGGCGTACCCTTTTGTTTTGTAGGACCTTGTTTGGTGGACGGTTTTGGAGGAACAAGCCTTAGCTTAGGCTTCTATGGGGCTTGAAGCCCACAGGTGGGATGCCAAGGGCCCACGTGTTGGATCATGATGACTTTCCTTTGGAGGCATAGAAGGCACCTTGGAGGACCTAGACTAGCCATCACATGCCAAATGAATTGCCTAGGAGGGGAAACATGTCACTCTTTGGGGCTTGACATCACCTAGGGCTAGGGATAATGGTGATGGAGTTATTTTTCATTGAYAATTGGCATGATTTGAATGGAGGAGGCATGGATTGACCTTGGTGCATGAAGAGGAGGCTTTAGGATCCCCAACCACCTCCACTTTCTCCTCCAACGACTTGGAAAGTGTCAAAATGTCTACCTAAAGGGGTGACATCATCTAGTTTTAGGGTTTCTAATATGTAAAAGTGTAAATGAAATATTATTATTTGGTTTAAGGGGTAAGATAAGGGTTGTTGACCCCTTATCTTATGTTTTAAACTAACTAAGTGGACAAACTATGTTTTACACTTTTTGTATAAATAGAGATCATGTGAATCTCATTTCAGAATATAACTCTCCCATTGTGAGAAGTACTGAAATTTTTGCTACCCTTGGGGATCTTTCTCTCGCTTTTGCATTTGTCATGGTTTACTTTTCTATTGGTGGAAGGAAGTGGTGCACTACCTCCTATGGAGCATTTCTCTTGCATATTGGTGGATAACTCTTGGTAAAGTAGTTATCTTGTTGATTCTTGCTCTAGTTGAAGGGTTTCATCTTGTTATTGTCTCTTTTTCTTAGTTGCAAGGTTAACTAGTTGAAATTCTTGGGGAGTATAAGTGCATACAACCCCACTGAGCTCATCAATATTTGTCTTGGAATTAATTTGTTACTTAAGGAAGTACTAGGAGAAGTAAAAGGGCTTACACCCTTCTAGCACTTTCCTAGTCAGGTTTACTTGCCTCGGGGAGTAAGAGGGTTTACACCCCCAAGGAAGTAATATAGTTAACTCTTTATTTGATTCCATAACCCAATAGACAAGGCACTAATCATTTAATTTTTTGCATTGGAGAAATACAATAGCGCATTGGGAAACATGATTTTTGGCCATTTCAATTTTCTGCAATTTGGGTTTTGTTGCTTGTGCCTAGCACACCTCTTAGCCACTAGGGAATCCTCTCTAAATAGATATTTCTTGCTGCTGTAATAAAATTTCATCTACATCCATTAGGGCTGCAGAAACCCTAACACACTTTCATTTATAACTTGCTTTTCAACTGTCAGAATTTGCCACATTTATCTACTTGGCCTAGCACAAATTTTGGGTGGATTCTTTGTGTTTTTTGATGGTTGGATTTACTGCTATAATAAATTCTTTGATATAGCCTTAAGGCTGCAAAACATCTCTTCAAAAAACTTTGTTACAACCTTGTTTCATTTCTAAAGTCTCATGCTTTCATACTTGAGGATTACTAGTGTTTATCTAGCTTATCTCTTGCATCATTTATTGGACTTTAAACAATTGTTTAGCAAATTTAATACTTACTTTATTACTGATATACATTGTTGTTTACTGCTGCAATTAGGGACAAAAAGATTAAATTTCTTGTCCACCTAATATTATACATATATTATTAGCTTGTTATTGTGTCTAGGGCAGGTACAACATTCTTTGCAGGTGTTCTTGTCTCTTGGAAACCATTGGCTACCACCTAGACTCTTTCCCAAGTCTTTGTGCATATTCTATCTTGACCTATAGGGGGACTTTCCTTCATCTTTTCACTTTCCATCTCATTCCCCCCAGGGTCACCGGGGCTCCCCACTTGAGGTGATTATATCATCTCTAAAGTGATGGGAATACTTGCCTAAGGTGACAGTGGGTAGGTGTTCTCTAAGTTGTCTTCATTTGGTGGCTGGGTCAGGCTTTGACCAACCTAAAACTTGTGTGATAATTTTTTTTGCATCGTTGCCAGGGAGGGTTTTGAATTCTCTTCCAAACCCTAAAGACACTTTGGCAAGCTATCCCAAAGCCTTTCCCTAGCTTTCCAGACATCTTCACCTAAAGGATGTTCCCTTTCCACCTTTAATGAGTTCTTCTTGAAGCTCGTCTGGTTACTCCACGTTCCTAGAACCCACCTTCCCTTGTTTCCCCCTTTCCATCCTTTAATGAGCCTTGATCTCACCTAACGACTCCATTGAGGTGTCTTTTCAGTCAATGGAAATATGAAACTTTGGGATGAACCCTCATCCATGACTTGTTATGCCTCAAGGAAGGCACTTTTACAGATGGAAAAGGAAAAGGATGCTAATAAAGTTTCCGAGGAAATGATGAATCATGTAAAAGAGGTGTTTCAAAAATCTGCCAAAGAACTAGCCCTTGAAGATGAAGAAGTTCTTGAAGGACATATATCTGAAGAAAGTTACCAAGAATATCCTGATGAATTTTCTCATGTTGAAGATCCAGGCGATACATTTAACGAAGACTTTGACGGGATGATCAAATGGTTGCACTGGTTGTATGACTTCACCTGACATCACTTATCGCTTGATCTTCAAGGCCCAAAATCCCCAATGTAGGAACATTTCTACCAAGAGATGTTGTGGTTCTCATGCACTCTACAGTGAGCACATGTCCCCAATTAGAAGTCAGATGTTATCCCCATTTGGTGGGATAACTAAGGAGATGATGTCTTGAGGCCCTCAGGTTGCAGATATGGAGTGTCGAGAGACCACATGACTAGCAGTGTCCACTTTCACATATGGAATCCTGCTCTATCACCACAGTTTGGATCCATCGTTAGCGCATCCACCACACCAGTTAGCTTCTGGAAGGCACGTGGGTCTTGCTCCATGTGGTATAAGTCAGGTATTTTTGCAGGTAATCACCCAAATATTTGAGGCATTTAAGCATATTGTATTGAAACTGCTTTTGATTATAGAACGCCTGCTTGGATATTATGCTTTTGACCCTGTTTCACCTTGGTGAGTGCCATCGATTTCTGAGTAAGTGGCCAAATTTTGGGGAAGGGATACAACTGGGCGTCCCTTGAGGAGTCATCGTACCATTCCCGACCATACTTATCACTTTCCTCTGATTGCATTCCCATCACATTTCCCTCTTGTAGGCCCTTTGACTTTAGTGACCCAAGAAGGGAATGTACCTCATTTCATGGGAAGAAGGGGCTGAAGGCCCAGGGGGATGGTGGATGGAAAAATATAAAAGCCTAAAATATAAACCTTCTAGATGCTCACCCAGGCAAGTCTTGATAACATTGAACTGCTTCTCTCAAAAGAATTGAATGCATGCAAAATATCAAACACATAATAAATATCCCACTTGAATGAAATACTTACACTAGTGCATTGTAACACTTTGATGGTTACCCTTATGGAACTTTGTGGACCTCTTCTTTCTAGTGACATTGTGTTACTAGCTCCCAAGGTAATCGATTCACTATTGGGAGTGACAACGTGTTTGGATAATTAAATAATTAATAAATGAGAATAAATGGGCTTGGAAAAAGGTTGCATTGAAGAAGAAGGTGCAACACACCCCCTACAAGGCACCCATAAATGAGATAATACGATCTCTTTCATGTCATGAAACACATTGACCTATGAATTCTAAACCCCTATCCACCTCATCATCCACTACATGACCTTGAAGGGGCATCCTTGGGAGCATCACCTACTTGAGGGTTTTGGTATACCCAATAGGAATTTTATGACACCCCTCCCATACCTAAACCTGGTCAATTGTATAGGGTCTTTGAGCACTTGTTTAATTTGATGAAGTAGTTTTGATGCACATGTTTAGGTCCCTTTCTTATTAGATGTGATTTCCACTTTCCATTATATTTTGACTTGACATCCTTGGAGGGCATACCCTTTTGTTTTGCAGGACCTTGTTTGGTGTACAGTTTTGGAGGAACAAGACTTAGCTTGGGCTTCCATGGGGCTTGAAGCCCACAGGTTGGATGCCAGATCATGATGAATTTCCTTTGGAGGCCTAGAAGACACCTTAGAGGACCTATCCCAACCCTCACATTCCAAACAAATTTCTTAGGAGGGGAGAAACGTCATTCTTTGGGGTTTGACGTCACCCAGGGCTAGGGTTGATGGTGATGGAGTTATTTTTCATTGACACTTGGCATGATTTGACCGGAGGAGGTATGGATTGACCTTGGTGCATGAAGAGGAGTCTCTAGGAGCCCCAACGACCTCCACTTTCTCCTCCAACGACTTGGAAAGTGTCAAAACGTCTCCCTAAAGGGGTGACATCATCTTGTTTTAGGGTTTCTAATGTGTAAAATTGTAAATTAAATATTATTATTTGTTTTAAGGGCTAAGATAAGGGTTGTTGACCCCTTATCTTATGTTTTATCTTAACTAAGTGTACAAACTATGTTTTAAACAATTTTGTATAAATAGAGATCATGTGAATCTCATTTCAGAACATAACTCTCCCATTGTGAGAAGTACTTGTCTGAAATTTTCGCTACTGTAATAGCCATATTTAATTTTACATCAATTTATTTTGATAAACTAAGACAGTAATTTCATAACACAGTAATTTTATAACAGTAACTTCCGTAACTTAAATTTTACAATGAATAATAATTTTTTTCTAACATGATAATACCACAATGCATAAATTTTAGATAAATACCTAAGTCTGATGCTAATAATCCTCCCTTTGTCCACCGCTTGTCTCCTTGACTGCTGCTGCAAAACACTCCAAAACACTACCCAAAACCATCCTCCCTGCCAACTAGGTAGCTCCCTAGCCCCAGGATATCAACGGATATCCTGGCCCTCCGTGCCCAAAACCCCCAGCAACTCCGGTCCACTTTGTCAATGCCACTCACAAAATTTCACCTCCCTCTCTGCAATACTCAGACTTTTGTCAATGCTTACTCACAAATTTCACCTCCTCTCTAATTTATCTCCCCAAAACACATGGCCAACTCCCCGTAGAATAATCTCCTCCAACTCCTTCCCTTCCTTATCCCTCCTTCAACGAATCCCCCCCCTGCATTTACCTCCTCACCTAACTCCTTTATTACTCTTATCCATTCCCACCTAATACCCTTTTCCCTCCTTTATTATTTTATCCACATGTATTTAATATGTTATCCTCAGGGATACTTAACTAATTTATCAATAAAGTTTTACATCCTCCTTTTATTTATTTACCTTTATTTATTAATGAATTAATTAATACTTTAATTTAATCATTGACAACCATCAATAACTAATTAATAATAATTAATTAGTTAATGCTATTTTAAGAAATAAATATAGTTTAGCTAACTTTTTTAGGATTTATATTATTAAATTAATATAATTACTGATCATGGTCGCTACATACACCAATTCTTTTAGGAAACTTCATTCCTAAGTTACAGTATTCATGGTACAGGACAAGAAACATGGTTCACACATTCATAACAAGTAACCCACATTATTAGTAAGTTAAGAAACTCCATACATACTAGTATATGTACAAGAAATGCATGTGTAGTTAGTACATACAATTCTCGTACATGTATTAATAATAAAAACTGTCATCCTTAGTAATTTATGTATGCATCCAATCCAATCCACAAGACTAGTCTTCCTTTATAAAAGACAACAACCAATCAATTGTTTGGAGAAATTCTTAAATTACAATTAATAGTTCAAAAATTTTATTTTAATCAAATGTGGTTTAGTTAATAATGAATATTCATATATACAATATTTCTCTCTCTTTTTTTATATATTTTTATTTTTTTATTTTTTTGAAGGAAAATATTAACTTCCACCACAAGACAGATTTCCATACTTCTTTCTCAAATTTATTACTACTCATCCTTCCCTAACCTACTTCCATCTCCATTCTATCCATCCTCTGCACCATCTGAGCCAACTATATTGACCTAACTCCAAATAGAACCCAGAAGTGGAAGTGTCGCTATCTCACCAAGCTTCCCTAGCATATCCCACGGGGCCATCATCACACGCTCAGGAGAGTGAACCATCATCAACAAGCTTCTCCCATGACTTTAGGTTTCGAGGATACACGGTGGGAAATGCCTCCAATTCTCCTCCTAATTCATAACTAGGGTCAACACCCTACAATGGAATATACCGGCACCGTAAGTTGTTGGAGGTTTTGTCATCGCTTATTCGGTTCTGGGCAGTGTCGTCACCTGAAATCATGCACCTATCATAGCAATGTATCCAAACCAATATGAATTTCACATACAATATTCATACCATAATGTTTCTTGGTTATGGTCCCGAGTATCCACTTTCATCATCATATCCCTTGGCTATTTCATATCCATAACCTGCAGATGAATCAGAATAATAAACTCATACATTTCTATGCATTATCATCGTGTAATTGCATACTATCATCATTTCAATTTGGTATCCTGCATCATAAATTAACATCAAAGTTTTCCAATTAGAAATAGATCTCATAATATCCCATAATCCACCAACACTCCATTCACAAGATTAATAATATTTACTCAAACTAGATTGCATAATATCCAACATCATCCTAATAGCATTTAAACATTCATTTAATTCACATTCTCACAATGTGTCACATCATATACATCATCATCAATAACATTTAAACATTCATGTAATTTATACATTAACGTAGTAGATCACATCATATACATCATCATCAAATAACATTTAAACATTTATAAAGTTCATAAATTTTAAAGTTTACATACTCTTCCACTTAATAGTTTCTAATCAGGACTTAGAAAATAAAAGTATAGAATTTCGTGTAATTCCTCGGCTGCCTAATTCAAAAGGCAGGAAGATACACCCCACCTTCAGAAACATGTTCTCGAGGTGGTCAAAATAGTGAGGGATAGTCTTCACCAGAATGTTCAAAGTCTTCCCAAGTAGCAGGTTTTGGACTATACTTGTCCCACTGACCTTAACTTAGTCTACCAAATTGCCTCGAAATGTCGGACTCTCACGTCCAATATGCTTCTACCGTGAGGGTTCCTATGTCCCGATAATTGCAATTCCTTCCCATTTAGTTTTCTGGTGATTCATCAGCAACATAATGACGAAAAACGATACATGAAATACATTATGAGTTTATGCAAGTGGTGGCAAGATTTAGACGAGCTGTGCAACGCGTCCAATTTTCTCTTGTATCCTGAATGTTCCTATAAACCCAGGTGACAACTTTGTCCCTTCCCCAACCGTATGGTACTTTATTAGGCCTACCACGCATCGAAACCCTTGGTCTCCCACTTCATAACCCCGGTCGGTCCGTGTGCATCTACATAGCTTTTCTGCCTATCCCGCGCTTCTGGACGAGTGGATCTGACTGATGGACGATGGAATGGACGGATGGATGGATCTGGATGGATGGAGGAAGGAGGAAATGGACGGAATGGAATGGAATGGAAGGAATGGATGGAATGGAATGGAGGGAGTGGATGGAAAGGATGGAGGATGGAGGACGGATGGACGGAGGAGGGATGGAAAAAGGATGGATGATGGACGGAGGAATGGAAGGATGGAAATGGAAATGGATGGATGGAAGGAAATGGAGGGAGTGGACGGAAAGATGGAGGATGGATGGAATGGAAGGATGGAATGGAGGAATGAATGGATGCGGACTGGATGGATGGATGGATGGATGGAATGGAATGGAAGGAGGATGGAAATGGATGGATGAATGGATGGAAGGTGGGTGGATGAAGGAAGGATGGATGGATGGAATGGAAGGAAAGGACGGAGGATGGAAAGGATGGATGGAGTCTGGAGGAAGGACGGAATGGATGGATGAGGAATGGATGGAGGAATGGAATGGAAGGAATGGAATGGAATGGAAGGATGGATGGATGGAGGAAATGGATGAAAGAGGAATGGAATGGAATGGAGGAAGGAATGGAAGGAATGGAGGAAGGATGGAATGGAATGGACGGAGGATGAATGGAATGGATGGAATGGATGGAATGGAATGGATGGAATGGATGGATGGAGAAGGAATGGATGGATGGATGGACCATTCTTAATCGCCCTCCCGATATCAATGGGTCCGATGACATTCATAACTTTCTTGCATTTATCACAAAGACTGCTAACATAGCATTTTAACATTTCTACTTACCTAATCACATAAAAAATGTTTAAGGTTATATAATTACCACGCTTAATAATTAAATAATAAGATAAACCGCTGAATCTAATAATTATCCCTGCCCGCCAACAAGGCTTTTCGCGTCACAACGCTTATATGTACCTTTTGGTGTTAGTGTTCTTCTTAAGACGCCACTTTGAGCACATATGTCCCTTTGTGGGCTCCTCCATTTATGTCTTTGGCGCTTTGATAGCTTGGCATGCGACCTATATGGCTCTAAAAGGTGCTTGATAGCTTCGCATGTGGTCTTAAAAGGATTAAAGTATTTATTTGTGAAATTATTTGTAAAGGAAACAACGCATGGCACAGTAGGGCTGCCATTGTCAAAAGTTTTCACCTGGGAGGTTCATATCTAAACCTTACCTGCCCATTTAAATTTATACTAGCCCCTATATTAATTTCAAACCTAACTCAATATTTTATTAATCTTTAATAAAGTTAATTAGTTTAATTATTTATTAATTAAACTTCATTAATTTCATATCATGCTTTACTATTTATTTGTTTATTTTTATTATATATATATATATATTTTAAAATAAATAATATGCTAGTGTAAATTTAAATTATAAAACTAAGATTTAAAATAAATAAAAAGAAATTTAATTATTATTCAAATGAAAATTTAATTATTAAAAAACGATATCTCGCAAACTTTTAAGGTCGGGTTTTGGCATGAGGCCCACGTGTCTGCATCCTAGGCCGGGCACTGGAACACTGCCTCTTCACTCCTTACGCCGCCTCACTTCCGCTTCTTTCCTTCGGCCACTTCTTTCACGCTTCTTGCACTGTGTCACCGGTCTCGCTTGTTCTAAGAGAGGTTCGACTTACTCAAATTTGAGAAAGATAGTTGGCTAATAATCTTCATGGTATACATATTCGCGCCCTGCTCCTCTCTGAATAGAAAAGAGGCCTCGCAACTACACAATGAATAGAGAACCGTTTACCACCCCACCCACGCAGAAAAGCCTTCTATTTATTCAACACATCAGAGATATTCACAATAGAGCTTTCGGGACCTGCTCCTCTCTGAATACTCCAATCAACTCAGAGCTTTTTACGAGCTCGGCGCAAGGAAGTTCATGGTGTTCTTCGTTGGTCCTTTGGGCTGCATTCCAGAGTAGTTGGCCTCTGCGAATTCAAATGGCATCTGTGTGAAAAGGCGGCCCAAACCTTGGACTATACGTTTCCTCCCTTGTAAAACTTCTCGGCTTTGTGGAGATACTTACAGATATACATTTATAATTTTCACGCCAGCAGACGCCAGAAAGCGTCGAAACCGACAATTAACATGGGTTCCGGAAATGGCTGGTCGATTGCATGGTTTCTCACCTTCTTTCTGATAAATTTCAGTGTTGGAAACCCTCAACGCCGACAATACAAAGATGTGCATAATGTGATTTTGAATCTACAGTTACCTTCTTGGCCCTTGATTGAAAATTCACTAGGCATAAAGCCTCGGACCTTGATAGCTTGTGATCGGGTCTATGTTCCCGACCTTCAAAGGTTTCAACATCTCAAGAAATATGCTCATTCACGCCAAGTTAAGGTGCAATATTAAGAAGGAATATAAAAAATAAATCCAACAAAGATCGAAATATGTGTTATCCTCACAGGAGCATGGTTGGGTTACTGCGGAGTGAGAAAATTAGTTTGATGTGGCATGTGTGTTTGCTGTTGGTGCATGACATGGTACTTATCCTCGTTGTTGGGTATTCGTAGGCTGGGCGAGAGCTGCACGAGTGCTGGGAGATTTGAGGTTTTGCATGGCTTGGAAATCCTCAACGTACCCTTTTGTTCCTCAGTCGATTTTACAGAGCTTCCACACAGACAAAGGCAATTGTGTATCAACCCAATTGGTAACTGTCAGATTAAGCATCGTCTCACAGACAGACACCTTAGTCTAATGCTTAATGGTGGTGCTTCAGGTGGCCTCGTATTTATTGGCCAATCTCTTAAGTCTAGTTTTCTAATGGTGGTGCTTTGTGTGGCTCTTAGACGATGTAGCGTGTCTCCTGCATCACTATGTATGAAATACTTCCAAACAAGTCTATATTTGCAGATATTGCGGGTATATTTACAAAGATCGGACACCATTTGTGAAGCTCCCTGATAATTTCTTCTGTCTAGGTTAGATGTCTTAGTTTTCATGGAAATACATACATGAAAATAAAAATAAAATGGGTTTAACCTTTTGTTTCGCAGTCTTGTTTCTAGAAGCTGTAGGTTTTATATCAGGATTTGATTAGAGGTCTAAGGGATTTGAGTGTTTACTTCTCAATCTATATTATGCTTCTATAGGCTTCTTTCAATTCAAGCAAAAGCATTAGGTAGCAGACTAACTGCCTGCCATTAATTTCCTGTATCGTCTCAGAAGTTTCGTCTTTTTAGTAAGCTTGAGGTCAATGGACATTATCTTCTCTGTTCAATTTGTCAATGAACTTTCTTTCATTTACTATCTACGCCAAGTATTTGGTACAGTTGATTTCTATTTAACACTGTTGACTTCACCATATATATTTTTGAAACCTTAATAGTGGAGCTTGATTTATTTATGTAATCAAGTCCTTTACCAGTTATTCCTCCCATTTCTTTAGCAAATAAACATTTCTATTATTTATTATAGTTATTCTACTATTTCTATCTTATTACATTTCTAGCGAATAAACATTTATAACATTTCTAGAAATAAGTAGAAATAAGTAATAAGTTAGTCTAAGCTTAATAACATTTCTACTAATTTTTTTTTGAAAGAAAACAATTCGTATTAATTTTATAAAAGCTATATATACAAAGTTCAAAAGCAATGTTTGTATAACTGAATTTGTTTATATAACTTGGCGCTTATACATATAATTGAATAACTCTATGTAAAACAAATATATATATATTAGACGATTTTGTCGAATAAGTGGAATTTCAATATTGATCATCATATATAGATTTGTTTATTTCATTTATATATATATATTTAGATTTATGATCATTGATGATAAATTTTATTTCATTTATATATAATTAGACTTTGTTTATATAATCATTTAATAGTGCTTTTGGTTTGGTTTGCAGGTTAAAAGGAGCTGGAGTTGGAGCTGGGAACATGGCCCTTAAGGCTCCAAGGTTTCAACTACAGCTCTGATACAATATGGGCTAGTCAGAGCTTAATTTTTACATCAATTTATTTTGATAAATCCAAGACGTTAATTTCATAACACGTTACTTCATACCACAAGAATTTTGAGTAATGTTAACTTCCTCGTAACTTAAATTTTTTACAATGAATAATAATTTTTTTCTAACATAATACCACAATGCATAAATTTTAGATAAATACCTAAGTCTAATGCTAATAACCCTCCGTTTTTCCGCTTGTCCTGTTGACCGGCCGCAAAACACTGGCAGAAAACACTACCCAAACCACCCTCCCCGGCCAACTACATAAGCTCCTTTGTGCCCTGTGATATATCAACGGATATTCTGGCCCTCCGTGCTCAAAACCCCCCAAAGAACTCCGGGTCCACTTTGTCAATGCCACTCACAAAATTTCACCTCCCTCTCTGCAATACTCAGAGCTCCCCAAAATCCATGGCCAACTCCCGTAGAATAATCTCCCCTCCAACTCCTTCCCTTCCTTATCCCTCCTTCACCGACTTCCCCTGCATTTACCTCCTCACCTAACTCCTTTATTACCTCCTTATCCTCCCGCTGTTAATACCCTTATCCCTCCTTTATTATTTTATCCACATGTATTTAATATGTTATCCCTTGTGGGATACGTAACTTAATTTATCAATAAAGTTTATTATCCTCCTTTTTATTTCTTTACCTTATTTATTAATGAATTAATTAATACTTAATTTAATCATTGACACTCATCAATAACTAATTAATAATAATTAATTAGTTAATGCTATTTTAAGAAATAAATATAGTTTAGCTAATCTTTTAGGATTATATTATTAAATTAATTATAATTAATAATCAAGGGTCGTTACAGCTACCCTTGGGGATTTTTCTCTCTTTTTTGCATTTGTCATGGTTGACTTTGCTATTGGTGGAAGGAAGTGGTGCACTACCTCCTATGGAGCATTTCTTTTGCATATTGGTGGCTAACTCTTGGTAAAGTAGAAGTTTATGTTGTTGATTCTTGCTCTAGTTGAAGGGTTTCATCTTATTATTATCTTTTTTTCTTAGTTGCAAGGTTAACTAGTTGAACTTCTTGGGGAGTATAAGTGAATACTACCCCACTAAGCTCATCAATATTTTTATTAGAATTAATTTGTTACTTCAGGAAGTGCTAGGATAAGTAAAAGGGCTTACACCCTTATATCACTTTCCTAGTTAGCTTTACTTGCCTTGGGGAGTAAGAGGGTTTACATCCCCAAGGAAACAATATAGTTAACTCTTTCTTTGACTCCATAACCCAATAGTCAATGAACTAATCATTTACTTTTTTTGCATTGGAGAAATAAAATAGCACATTGGGAAACATGATTTTTGCCCATTTCAATTTTCTGCAATTTTGGTTTTGTTGCTTTTTCCTAGTGCACCTCTTAGCCACTAGGGCATCTTGTCTAAAGAGGTATTACCTGTGGCTATAATAAAATTTCATCTACAATCATTAGGGATACATAAACCCTAACACACTTTCATTTATAACTTGCTTTTCAACCTTTATAATTTGCCACATTTATCTACTTGGCCTAGCGCAACTTTTGGGTGGATTCTTTGTGAGTTTTGGTGGTTGGATTCACTACTGTAAATACTTGTTTTCTACATCGATAAGGCTGATAAATATCTCTGCAAACACCTTTATTACAAACTTGTTTTATGCTTTTGTACTTGAGGATTACTAGTGTTTATATAGCTTGTCTCTTGTATCATTTATTGGACTTTTAGCAATTGTTTAGTAGCTTTAATACTTACTTCCTCACTGATATACATTGTTTTTTACTGCTGAAATTAGGGACACCAATCTTAACTTGATTTTCCACCTAACATTATACATATATTCTCGGCTTGTTCTTGTGTCTCGTGAAGGTACAAGATTCTTTGCAGGTGTTCTTGTCTCTTGGAAACCATTGACTAGCACCTAGACTCTTTCCCAAGCCTTTCCTCATCTTCTATCTTTACCTATAGGGGATATTTCCTTCATATCTTCACTTTCCATCTCATTCCCCCTAGGGTCACCGAGATTCCCCCCATGAGGTGATTATATCATGTCTAAAGTGACGTTAATACCTTCCTAAGGTGACATTGGGTAGGTTTTCTCTAAGTTGTTTCCATTTGGCTGTTGGGTCGGGCTTTTCCCATCCTACAACTTGTGTGGTAAGATGCTCAACTTTCACTTGTTGAAATTCCAGGTGTTGGTCCTAAGTTTTGCACCTGACTACTAAAGGGTAGAGCTAGGCTACCTCATTTATTGCATTGGTTTTTTGTGAATAAAGGTTGTTTTGGATTGGTTTGAGTGATCAGGGAAAGGTAAAACAAAGGAAAGATGAGGTTTTGGTTTCAATACTTCAAACATGTCACCAACAACATATTACTTAGTCAAAGGCATCTACTCTGAAGGGTTAGATGAATGAAGATAAAAGAATAACCGAAACTACAAGAAACTGTTTGTATACTTGTAGAAAGAACTTTCAGACTTAAAATGACATTTTAGATCCAAAAGATGTATCTGAATAAAAATATTCCAAACATGTTGTGTGACAGTAAATTATTCACCGAGACCATAGCTGAAAAGACATGTTGTATGACAGTAAACAATCCAATGAGACAATAGCTGAAAGGAAAGAAACAAATTCTTTGCAAAAAATTCAATTTGCATTCAGATAAGTTAGACAAAGATAAGAATGGGACAATCTAACCATCAAAATATTTGATCATTGAGTATAAAGTGTTTCAAACTTACAATTCAATCCTTCCCAGAAAATATTGTTTCTCCCTCAAAACCCCCTTAGTCCTATACAAATAACCCCCCAAAATTTCCCTCTTCCTCCTCTCTCTGGCCTCGACCCTTATACATGGAAAAGAGACTCCAATTCAGATCTCTGATCCTCAGTAATAACATCACTTCTTGATTACATTTAGATTACGTTTCTTTACCTCCAATGGAGTGAAGATTACATGCTAGATTGTAGGGATAACTCCCCCTTATTCCCTATCCCGGATTACAATAAATTGATACAATATTATAACCCCTTCATCAAAATAAAATGATCCTCCTATATTGAATTTTAACTTGCAGTTACAAGAAATTAGGATCTGATAAAATTTACATTAATTCTAGATCATGTTTAAATAGTCTCAATGATGGAAGAGCTGATGATATGCTTGATTAGATGCCAAATAAGCTGGAGATGACTCTCGACATGTCAACCCCAAAAAAATAGAAAAAATCTCAAGCTGTCTCGAGACATATGGAACTAATCCTTTCTCTGTCCATTGTAATTAATTTCTAAAGTCCTGAAGATGTCGTTTTCGAATGCCTAGAAATATGGGACCGATATTTTTGTTAGCACATAGAATTGTAGGGGTCAAAAAATCACTTTGGTTTTGTTTTGAGTCACAGGGTCTTATAAGTCCTAGGTTTTGGGTCTTCTTTTGTTGGAGTCATCACTTAAATTTTTATTTGAATAAGTGAAGTTATGTCTAGCCTTGGTTTAGAGTCTTTATGTCATGAGATTAGTCATCATGACAAGGTAAATAAGTCCCAATGAGTCACACCTTTGATCTTTAAATCATTACCATGACATGTCATACCTCCAAGTTGTACACAAATTTCCCTTTGTCACCATCCAACCGTTTAAATGTCAAGTCAAAGTCAGGTGTATTTGCTGCCAACTCACTAGGAGAGTTCACAACGTACTCAGAAGTACCTCAAGCATTCATTTATCATCATTGAAGTTAAGAAACATGTCAAAGGGGATTTCTTGGTTTTCAACACCCCCATTTAACCAAATTGTCAGGGATTATGTCATAGATCTTCTAACAATCTCCTTGAAGTGCGTAATTTGAATTTGAATTTGGCGCTGCGAACTGGCATTGCAGACATGATGAAGAGGATCGTTGAAGTTTGGATGACTTGCTAATATATCAGTTAAAATTCACAGGAATCAACATCAAACCCAGGTTTACCAGGTACTCCTTGATGGTCTCCACATTGTTTAAAGGGTGAAAATAAGGGTTTATGTTTCCTTATGCACTAACGTTGTGAACTGTTCAATATTATTTGTTGCCAACCTTTAAAATCCTTTCCCATGGCGCCTTGAATCCTGCACACCTGTCCATGATACTTCCTTGACCTCAAGGCATCTTTTCCTCTGCTAAGAAGGCACATGTCCCACTAAAATACCTCAACATTACGAATTGGTTTCTCTGGTGCTACGAACTGGTTGTTGTGAACCCTCTGCTCCAGAACTGCTGAAACCCTCACCTTCTGCATCCTTTTGAATTTTAGTCTTAAAACGATTGAATTTTTACCCCTATCAAACTTGAGATGTATGGTTGATCACCTGTAGAAGCAGGATTTAATTGCATACATCATTGGCACTGCAAACTGATATTCATGTTGCTAAAACACTATTATTAGCAAGAAGCTTCATTGTCTCCCTTTCATTATAAATCCCAGTGGTTGTTCCATTATCCCTCCTGTTTGAAGAGTGCTCTATCTCATACCATTGATGTGCATGAGTGAGGTATATAAATCTTTGTAAAGGAGATCTCTAGGGTAAACAATTCTGTCATTTAAAAACCTAATTCCCGTGTACTCTATTTTCACACACCTAGCTGTCATAACAAATTACAGAAAAAATTCTTCCAGTAGTAGTCATGGATAGTTAACAACACAAGACTCATAAGGGAGGAGATATTGTGAGGTCAAAGCCTTATGATATGCAACTCCTTAACTCTGAGCCTTTGTTCAAGGAATCCTTTCAGAGGTTGCATAAATTTCCGTCAAAATATGCAGAGGGGTCATCCAGAGGTGGCCAAAGAGTTTGCACTAAACTTTAATGGGACTAAAACCAAAGTGGGGATGCTAGAGTTTTATGTCTCAGAGAATTCCATCTCTGTTGCAATAGAGATACCCAACAATGGAGAGAAATGGTTCAAATCTATGTCATTATATTCTTCCATCTCAAAGGAATTCCTTAAGCCAGAGTATCGGGAGGATAACTTGTCCAAGGGAGTACCTAGAAGCCACATGATTGAATGTTTTGATAAGATGTTGAGGGTTATCCAGAGATACTTCACATGTGAGGGGAGGTTCAACATGGTGTACCAATACCACATTAGGCTGTTGTTACACTTCATAAGAAAGGAAGTTATGAACCTTCCATTGTATCTTTTTAGAAGCATTGGTAAGATGTCTGACAGAGTTCAAGCCAAATCAAATCAATTAGATACTAGTGTTTTTCACTCTGACCTTATTAAGATGTTAATATTGGAAGAGTTAAAGAAAAGTAACATGGATTGGGAAACCTTCCTATCTTCATCACAGTTTCAGTTAGATGTTTCCCCCACTCCACATTCTAAGAGACAAAGTCCTACTCGTGTTGAGAGGATTGTACATTCAGATGCTAGCAAGAATAAAAGGGTGACAATAAGTGATAAAGCTGTCAGAGCTACAAATGAAGCAAAAGAAAGAGTTACTTCACAACCTCCAGATAGAGAAGATTCACCCATGGTAGATCCTATCTCGATGGAGGTCCCCTCAAGAAAACCAATAGGCTTGAAAGGAAAAAAGATGTTTTTCCCCCACCCATTGCTGCATACAATATTAGACCTAGGAGGCCTTTTACTAGAGCATCAACCAAGCAAAATGTCCTTGTGAAGGATGATGTAGCAAAGACCTCAACCCAGGAAAAAGGAAAATATCAATCTTCTAAGCAGCCTATTGAAGTTGTTGTCATCACTACTCCTCAACATGAAAGCAACCCCACCGTTAAGAGGCTCAAGAGGTAGCTTAAGGAAGCAAGAGATGAAGCTGATAAGTTGAAAAAGGAAGACTTGGGTTCTAGGATGAAGCTTAAGGAAATGCTAGACATGTATCATGAGACCATTGATAAGGAATTTTTTTTGGATAAAAGATTAATGCCCCTTCACAGGCATCTCAAAAATCTCTATACGCAGAACATGACCCATCAAGCTGAAATCAAGAAATTGAAGGCATAGATACAACCTTTCTAAGAAGAATTGGCCAAGAGAAACAAACATGTTGGCCAAGGTCACTACCAGAAGAAGCTCCAGAACTAAAAAATAAATTCACCGATCTTCCCAAAACCAACATCAAATTTTGGTCAAAGATCCTGTTATATGCCCGTGCAACATTTTTGGTGATGGCTATGAGTTTTTTAAACCATAATTATAAGTTTTGGTATCTTTTTCCTAGTTATATATCAAAGTAATGAAGTTTTGCAGCATATCTAGGCACTTGGTATAATTTTTGAGATGTTAAAATTTGACAAAATGAAACAGGGCACTACAAGAAAGTTTGCAGCGCCTGGCCCTGTGAACTGGTTGTTTCAGGACAGTTTCAACGCTACACTGCGAACTCAGTTTGTGGAAATTTTGGAGGGATTAAGAGCTGCCATCTGTTAGTTACGATCTGGGAGGCCACCCGCTTAAAGAAGATGCACTCTTATGGATAGGTCATCAACCATTAAAGAATGTTGCAAACGTATCATCCTTGAAAGTAACATTTTGTTTATTTTCTGTTGTACACTTGTTTCCATGCTTCCCTTAAGCACATGGATCCTATGAGGAAGTTGTAAGGCACATTGTAAAGTTGTAAATGATAGTTTAGGATATTTAAAGAGCATTGTAGTACTGAGAAAATGTTTGAATGGTGTGACTGATAAGCTCTTATTTTGATATTGTCTTTGTAATAGAGATTAGCTCCTAATGTATGGACTAGATCCAAGATACTTTGAATAGTGGAAATCAATCTTTCTTTTCTTTATCATCTTTTGTTGTCTTACTTTGATACAGTCTGTGTTAATGATTCATCTGTCTGGTTGTTTCTTTATTACAATAAAGGATCTATTGTGATATTGTATGCAAGTGTATCAGATTATTTTCTCTTTGATTGTAATAGGTTCTTATTTCATAGAGTTTTCTTCATATGTGTGTCAGTGTTACCTGATGCAAATGATATACATATTACATTTTTCTTGTCAAGTCTTCCATCTATCACTTTATCTCTTAAAACCTGATATGAATTTATTCAAGGCCCTGTTTGTTGGTGTATATTGCATGGAGTTATCTGTGATTGACATCCTTAACTACGTTTTCCATCCATTTACAATATCTTATAAACATTTATCCTTCACATTCTGATGAGTACTAGGATTACACTTACAACATTCTAAGTGTGACTCTCAGTGCTAACATTTTTGGCGTCATTGTTGGGGAACGAATTGAAGATTTTTCCCTGTGTTGTACGACAATAAAATACTAATTTTGATGGTGCACAATAATTTGTAAATAGAAGACTGCATATTGCACCCAACGACTCCAAATTTCAGCTGTGGCTCCCAAAGGTAGACACGCGAGGTCCAATCCACAATCACCTCTGGCTGCACCTGAACCTGATCCAAAAAAGATATTAAAGAATGGATTTTTTTTACAAGGAGCTTCCTCTTCCAAATTCTCAGGTACTTCTGGAGACTTACTTGACTCTGCTTTCCATACACCATTTTCCATTTCTCGTATTTCTCATTTTCCTATTGCTGAAACTCCTGTCAAGTCAAAATTAGGATATTTTCCTATAGAATATTCATGTTTTTCTCCTAAGTTGAAAGAAGAAAACCATGAAATTTTTTATTTTCTCACATCCACTGAAGTTGTTAATTGGTTTAAGCTTGATATTTTGGAATATTTTCCTCTCTTAGGTTCTCCTTCTCCCCATTTATTTAAATTTTTTGAAACTAAAGAAGAAGGAACCTTAGTTTCTCTTGAAATTCCCCCATCCTCATCCAAGACTCAACCACTTTTTGTTAAATATGAAATTCCTCCACCTTATAATCTTTCTTTTCCAAAATTACCTGTTATGCAAACTACATCTTTACTTGTCAAATCACCTCCCACTTCTCCTAGGATTCTGAATCCTCCTTTTCCTAATCAAATGACATGGGCTTATCCTCCTCGAAACATAATGGATGCCATTGTGGCTGCTAGGTATGCCCCATTAGTGCTTCCTCAGCCTATGAATGATCTCCCAATAGGATATTACCTAAATTATATGCCTAAGTTCATAGGAGAAGAATATATCATTACAGAAGAACACCTTGCAACATTTTATATTTATGATGATAATCCAAATATTGAGAATGAGGATGTCTGGATGAGGGTTTTTGTACAAAGTCTTGACGGAGAAGCTAGAAAATGGTTTAGAAGTCTAACCCTTGGATCAATTGCTGGAATTGAAGCCCTATATAATGCCTTTTTAAGGCATTGGGGTGACAAAAAAGATTTTTTATGTTATATCACAGAATTTGGGGCTCTCAAAAGAAAAGAAGGTGAACCAATATCAAACTTTTCAAAGAGATTTAACAAAATGTATAAAAAAATCCCTACTGAGATCAAGCCTACTTAAACTTCTGCCAAAACAACCTATGCTAGTGCATTTGACCCTGAATTTTGTCTTAGGTTGAGAGAGAGAAGGTCTACTTCATTAGCCCATATGCAAGATGCTGCTCTAGAGGCAGAATCAAACATATTGGCAGTAGATAAGTTAAGAGGCAAATCTGATAGGGATAGAAGGAAACAAAAGGCATAAGCTTCATCTTCTAATGTTTCAGGAACTAACCCTCAGGTTGATGAATTCACTAAGTTAGTAAAGTCACTTTTTGCAGAAATGGAAAAACTAAAACTTGAAGGGAGACAAGCAAATAGAAACACACAAGATTTTGGAAATAGAAACAATTTTAGAAGACAAAATAATTCACCTCAGATTCTTCAAAGAGATAAGAGAAATAGAGAGGACCAAAAGTTTCAACCACCTCTCCAAAACAATCTGGTTGATGATGAAGAAGGAGATAATGAGGAAGCACATTAATAAATTCATTATCTAGGGGACACATTTGCTTCCCCTCATCTAACTCAATCTTCTTATGAAGAGTCTCTAATGAGCAGTCAACTAAATGAGTTAAGTAAGGGAGAGAAAACAAATGAAACTCAGAACAAGTACAATTTGAGGTCAAAACAAAAAGAGGGAAATCCTAGTACATCTAATCAGCCCAAAAAATCAGATACTTGTACTAAAACAATGGTTGCACCAAATAAAGCAAATGAGGAACAAAATAATAAGCCCCATATTAAATCTCTTGTTCAAGAAACCAAGGAAATTCTGAAATCCCCATCTTCTTCTCACTTTGAGAATGAAATCCAGAAGATCAAAATTCCAGTCCCATTCCTAGAGTTGATAAAGAATGAAGATTTCAAGAAATCCATTTCTAAAATGTTGCAGCCTGAATTTTCTTCCCATTCAACAAACTCAGTTAATTTACAAGATGAAAAACCTATAGTTATATTGGGGCCACTAGTAGAAGATAGAGATGACTCCTCTCCTCCTTTTTACACCTCATTGAATGTACATGATACAATTTGGCACAATCACATTATGGACTCAAGTGCATCCCATAACTTAATGCCTAAGTATATCATAGATGAATTAGGTCTGGAAATCTCCAAAGCATATCATGATCTATATTCCTTTGACTCAAGAAAGGTAAAATTCCTTGGAGTGATTAAAGATTTGGTTGTTACTCTATTTAAACTACCTATGAAGAGTATATCATAGATATTGTAGTTACAGATGTTTCCCCCCAAGTTTGGGATGTTATTGTCCAGATCATGGATTAAAAGGTTAGGAGGGACATTGCAAATGGATCTCTCTTATGCTACTATACCAGTCTTTGGGGGTGAACACAGAAGGTTGTATAGAGAGGCACAACTGGCATATATTATTAGTGAAGAAGGAAATCCAAAAAACCATCCTACGTATGTCGTTGAAAATGATCTGGGATCTAGAATTTTACATCTTTCTAATTTTCCTCGGTTACCATTGGAAATTAAAAAGAAATCACCAAAAACACGTGAGACAGTCAGACAAGGTGCTCAAACTTGGAAAATGTATTTTGATGGGGCATCTTATAAAGATAGTGATGGTGTTGGAGTTGTGTTCTTTTCTCCTTCTCAAGAAGTCATTACCTTATCATTCAAATTGGAATTTGAAACCACAAACAACATTGCATAATATGAGGCCCTAGTTTTGGGGCTCAGGGCTGCAAAAGATATGAAAATTGAAGAAATATCAGTTTTTGGAGATGCGGAGTTGATTGTGCATCAAGTCAGAAATATATATCAAGAGAAGCATTCAAGATTTAGAACTTATAGGAATGAGGTATGGGACCTTATTGACAATTTATTCCTATCTTTCAACATATCCTTTGTTCCCAGAGAAGATAAAACATTGGTTGATTCCCTAGCTATTTTTGCTAGTAACTTTAAAATGCCACTACCTCCTAAAATTAAGTATGATGTTGAGGTGAAGTATGGACCTTCTATACCTGATAATGTTAATCATTGGAATGTTTTTGAATATGATCTTGAAATAAAGAGATTTCTGGAAACAATAGAGGAATTTTCTGCTCTTCACATTGATCAAGACCAGATGATGAGAAAAGTCCACGTGTTGATAAATTTCTGAACAACATTGTAGATCACAAGATTATCCAGTTTCCTAGAAATCATATCCCCAAAGGATTAGTTCCCTAGGACCAATGATGTTGACCACTTGAAGCGGCATGGATTTCTCCAATGAAGTACTTTAATCCCCACTGCTGGAAAGGACCAGATACCACTATGGGATTCAGAGGCAAAGATTTTAGTTGCTGCTTGCCTGAGAATTTCTGACATTTATCATAGGTTCTAATATTTTCACACACATCAGTGAATAATATAGGCCATAAGTACCCAGCTGTAAGTATTTTGTATGTTGTAGTCCTTAAAAAGTGATGACCTCCACATAGACTCTCATGAAAACCAGTCATGGTTTTTTTTGTCTCTTCTGGATCCAAGCATCTTAAAAGAACCCCTACATGATCTTTCCAATATAGAACATGATCAACAATGCAATACCTGACTGCTTTAAGCTTCAAAATCCCTCACTTTGGTTTTCTCAAGCCAAGTCATAGGGTGCAAAGTTTGCAAGAAATGGATGAGGTCCTTGTACCAACTGCATTCTATCAACTTTGAGTTGATTTGTAGGCTGTTGTTAGGAAAATTAGTTTGCTAATTTACATAATCAACATTCATGAAATTCACTCCTAATGATTTACAATTTGATTCAACTAAAAATCTAGCTAAACCTTGACCTTTCGCCAACTTAATAGGTTTCATCTCAAGATCAAACTCCAAAATCTTGGCAGTGCACTTACTCCTTTTTCCATCTATATCAGGCTGAATCATAATTTCTTTTACAGAGCTTGAAGGGACATAAGAAATGATTTTGGAATGAAGAACATATACTCTGAAATCTTTTAGGGCCTTGACCAAAGCATAAGATTGCTTCTCCATGATGTCATATCTAACTTCAACATCTCTCAAAGAGCTACTGAAAAAATAAATATGATGCTCCATTTCAGTTGGTCTATTGAACTGAAGTTGTTTTTCCTACTCAACTGGCTTTACCTATGGTAAAGTTTCTTCAAGATCAAGAAGGGGAACCTGATGACATGATTGGGAGGTGCATCAACTAGTGGAAGTACAACGAACCAAGGAACAACTTTTGGATAAAGCACAAAGCCATCAACATAAAATTAAAGAATATTTTTACAAGAAGGTGAAGAAAGAAGATTTTCAGCTGGGAGACCTGGTACTCAAATGGGATGCACAAAGGAAAGATAAGGGAAAAAATGGTAAACTCGAAGCCTTGTGGATTTGTCCTTTTAAGTTTTCTGAAGTTTTGCAAAATAACACTTTTAAATTGCAGAGCTTGGAAGATACTGAATTTCCTGGTGGCCCAGTCAATGGGCATTTTTTGAAGAAATACTTTTCCTAAAAGCCATGAGTCGCTTCCTTTCATTGTAAATATCAACCTTTAGTTAGTTTTATTTTCTTTCAATAATGACTCCTAGCACAATCTATAAGGCACTGAAACTGCATGTTCTTGGCAACTCACAAGGAGCGTGCCATCCCCTTTGGAGCCAGATGTTAGCACATAGAATTGTAGGGGTCAAAAAATCACTTTGTTTTTGTTTTGAGTCATAGGGTCTTATAAGTCCTAAGTTTTAGGTCTTCTTTTGTTGGGGTCATAACTAAAATTATAATTTGAATAAGTGAAGTTATGTCTAACCTTGGTTTAAAGTATTTATGTCATGAGATTAGTCATCATGACAAGGTAAATAAGTGCCTATGAGTCACACCTTTGATATTTACATAATTACCATGACATGTCATACCTCCAAGTTGTACACATATTTCCCTTTGTCACCATCCAACCGTTTAAATGTCAAGTCAAAGTCAAGTGTATTTGTTTCCAACTCACTAGAAGAGTTCACAGCGTACTCATGAGTACCTCAAGCATTCATTTATCATCATTGCAATTAAGAAACCTATCAAAGGGGATTTCTTGGTTTTCAACGCCCTCATTTAACCAACTTTTCAGGGATTATGTCACATATATTCAAATAGTCTCCTTGAAGTGCGCAAATTCAGTTTGAATTTGGCGTTGTGAACTAGCGTTGCGAACATGCTGAAGAGGATCGTTGAAGTTAGGATGACTTGATGACATATCATTTCTAATTCACAGGAATCAACATCAAACCCAGGTTTACCAGGTACTCCTTGATGGTCTCCACACTGTTTAAAGGGTGAAAATAAGGTTTTATGTTTCCTTATGCACTGGCATTGCGAACTATTCAAGATTATTTGCTGCCAACCTTTAAAATCCTTTCCCATGGTGCCCTGAATCCTGCACACCTATCCATGCTGCTTACTTAACCTCAATGCATATTTTCCTCTACTAAGAATCCACCTTTCCCACTAAAATACCTCAGCGTTGCGAACTGGTTTCTCTGGCATTGCGAACAAGGTGCTGCGAAGCCTCTGTTCCAGAACTGTTGAAACCCTCGCCTTCTGCATCCTTTTGAAATTTAGTCTTAAAACGATTGAGTTTTTACCCCCATCAAACTTGATATGTATGGTTGATCATTTGTACAACC
This sequence comes from Picea sitchensis, assembly GCA_010110895.2. Classification (NCBI taxonomy): domain Eukaryota; kingdom Viridiplantae; phylum Streptophyta; class Pinopsida; order Pinales; family Pinaceae; genus Picea; species Picea sitchensis. Next base: position 79,247 of record SNQJ01S0004159.1, on the reverse strand, counting down.
AGGATTTAATTGCATACATCATTGGCGCTGCAAACTGATATTCATGCTGCTAAAACTCTGTTATTAGTAAGAAACTTCATTGTCTCCCTTTCATTATAAATCCCAGTGGTTGTTCCATTATCCCTCTTGTTTGAAGAGTGCTCTATCTCATACCATTAATGTGCATAGAGTGAGGTATATAAATCTTTGGAAAGGAGAGATCTAGGGTAAACAATTCTGTCATTTAAAACTCTAATTCCCATGTACTCTATTTTCACACACATAGCTGTCATAACAAATTATAGAAAGCATTCTTCCAGTTATGGATAGTCAACAACACAAGAAGAATCAAAAGGGATGAGATATTGTGAGGATAGAGCCTTATGATATGAAACTCCTTAACTTTGAACCTTTGTTCAGGGAAGCCTTTCAGAGGGTAGGTTGCAGAAATTTCTTTCAAAATATGCAGAGGGGGAATCCAGAGGTGGCCAAAGAGTTTGCACTAAAATTTAATGGGACTAAAACCAACTTGGGGATGTTAGAGTTTGATGTCTCAGAGCATTCCATCTCTGTTGCAATAGATATACCCAACAATGGATATAAATGGTTCAAATCTATGTAATTAAATTCTTCCTTCTTAAAGGAATTCCTTAAGCCAGAGTATTAGGAAGACAACTTGTCCAAGAGAGTACCTAGAAGCCACATGCTTGAATGTTTTGATAAGATGCTGAGGGTTATCCAAAGATACTTCACATGTGAGGGGAAGTTCAACATGGTGTACCAATACCACATCAGGTTGTTGTTATACTTCATAGGAAAGGAAGCCATGAACCTTCCATTTTATCTTTTTAGAAGCATTGGTAAGATGTCTGACAGAGTTCAAGCCAAATCTAAGCAAATAGATACCAGTGCCTTTGAATCTAGCTTATTAGATGCTAGTAATGGAAGAGTTAAAGAAAAGTAACATGAATTGTGAAACCTTCCTAAATTCATCACAATTTTAGTTAGATGTTTCCCCCACTCCACAGTTCAAGAGACAAAGTCCTACCCCTATTGAGAAGACTGTACATTCAGATGCTAGAAAGAAGAAAAGGGTGACAATAAGTGATCAAGCTGTCAGAGCTAAAAATGAAGCATAAGAAAGAGGTCCTCCACAACCTCTAGATAGAGAAGCTTCACCGATGGAAAATCCTATCCCGATGGAGGTCCCCTCAAGCAAACCAAGAGGCTTGAAAGGAAAAAAACCGGTTTTTTCCCTACCCATTGCTGTAGACAAGATTAAACCTAGGAGGCCTTTTACTAGAGCAAAAACCAAGAAAAATGTCCTTGTGAAGGATGATGCAACAAAGACCTCAGACTAGGAAAAAGAAAAATCTCAATCTTCTAAGCAACCTATTGAATTTGTTGACATCACTACTCCTCAGCATGAAAGCAACCCCACCTTTAAGATGCTCAAGAGGTAGCTTAAGGAAGCAAGAGCTGAAGCTGATAAGTTGAAAAAGGAAGACTTTGGTTCCAGGATGAAGATTAAGGAGATGCTAGACTTGTATCATGAAACCATTGATAAGGTAATTTTTTTGGATAAAATATTCTTGCCCCTTCACATGAAACTCAAAAATCTCTACAGGTAGAACATGACCCATCAAGCTAAAATTAGGAAATTGAAGGTAGAGCTACATATTTTCAAATAAGAATCAACCAAGAGAAACCTACACATGATGGCCAAGGTTGCTACCAGAAGAAGCTCCATAACTAAAAAATAAAGTCATTGATCTTCCCAAAACCAACATTAAATTTTGGTCAAAGCTCTTGTTATATGCATTTGCAACATTTTTGGTGATGGATATGAGTTTTTTAAACCATAATTATCATCTTTGGTATCTTTTTCCTAGTTATATATATAAGTAATGAAGTTTTGTAGCATATCTGGGCACTTGGTATATTTTTTGAGGTGTTAAAACTTCGACAAAATGAAATAGGCCACTACAAGAAAGGTCGCAGTGCCTAGCACTGCGAATTGACTATTTCAATACAGTTTACAATGTTGTGTTGCAAACTCAGTTTTTGGAAATTTTGGGGGGATTAGGAGGTGGCAGCTGTCAAGATGAATTCATACTAGCACTCTGAAGGTTAGTTACGATCTGGGTGGTCACCTGCCTAAAGAAGATGCACTTTTATGGACACATCATCAACCATTAAAAAATGTTGCAAACGTTGCCAACATCATCCTTGAAAGTAACAATTTGTTTCTTTTCTATTGTACACCTGTTTCCACGCTTTCCTTAGGAACATGGATCCTATGAGGAAGTTGTAAGGCGAATTGTAAAGCTGGCAATGATAGTTTAGGCTATTTAAAGAGCAATGTAAGACTGAGAAAAGGTTCGAATGGTGTGACTAAGAAACTCTTATTTTGATATTCTCTTTGTAACACAGATTAGCTACTAATGTATGGACCAGATCCAAGATACTTTGAATAATGGAAATCAATCTTTCTTTTCTTTATCATCTTTTGTTGTCTTACTTTGATACAGTCTATGTGAATGATTCATCTGGTTGGTTGTTTCTTTATTGCAATAAAGGATCTATTGTGATCTTTTATGCAAGTGTATCATAGTATTTTCTCTTTGATTGTAAGAGGTTCTTATTTCATAGAGTTTTCTTCATATGTGTGCTAGTGTTACCCGATATAAATAATATACATATTACATTTTTCTTGTCAAGTCTTCCATCTATCACTTTATCTCTGAAAACCTGATCTGAATTTATTCAAGGCCTTTTTTTTTGGTTTAAATTGCATGGAGTTATCTGTGATTGA
>SNQJ01S0004159.1:55561-76443 GCA_010110895.2 Picea sitchensis | reverse complement strand
CTACCAACGCCCTAGCTAGTTTATTTCCATTATGTCTGTAAGCATATTTCAGTCATTTGTTATTAATGAAATGAAGTCTTATTTCCGCTGCATCTCTGCGTTTATGTGTATTTCTGTATTTCATTGTGTTCCTACATAAATCCAGATCATTTCCATCCTTGTAATCAAAGATGAATGCCACATTTTCCTTCTTATTTGAATGATTCATACTCTGTCTTTCCTAAAAAATACCACCAAGATAAATTTCGTGGGATGACATATATCCATGATCATAGTGACACAAAATATCTTTTCCACTATTTCAAAAGGATGGTCAATGCCAAAGACTTTTTAAATTCCTCCATTGAGTGGTTATGTTTAAACACTTGCCTCAATACCAAAAGATTTATGTCGAGCATTTGATATGCAAATGCTTTCCTTGAACATTTGTGAGTGTTCTCCTTGGTGTTTAACACTTGGAATTTTTCTCGTAGAACCCAATATTTTATAAAAGTGAATGATAATAAAAATCATTTAAAATGATTTAAAATAATTTATTCACTTAAATTTTTTACTTTGGGTGTAACACTAAAATAATTTTGGCATTTTGGATAGCAAATTTGACCGATAGAATTTTGAAAGGAAAAGATAATTCACAAGATTTAAAAAAATTGAAATGTGAAGATATGGGGAATTTTGATGAAGCAAATGAAGGACCAGGTAAGAGTTTGAAGCTTAGAAAAAAAGAAAAAATGATTACAAGAACATCACCATTCTTGAAATAAGGAGCGGTAGGTTTAAATGCTAACACCAGACATTTAGCGATGTACTGAGCGATGTATTGCTTCATCCCAAGCCAATAATACAACTGCCTTATCACTGTCACCATATTCTGGTAGCGAGGGTGACCTACATAGGGTATTTTATGGAACTCATCCATAGTTAGATGCCTCGAGTATGTTGAATTAGGCACATACAGTCTATCACTATGCCACAACAGATTACCATCTCCTAGCTGATACCCTTCATATTTCTTTTCCCTGGGTTCTCGTTGTAACCCTTCTTTCACTTGAGTGAAAAACTCATCTCCCTGCAAGATGGTTTCAATAATTTTCTTGATATCGAACTCTTCTACACTCAATGTTGCTAAGTTTATAGTTTGAATGCTTCAGCTAGGTGCGTCTTCCAGTTTGTTCTCTTTTCCTTTAATGTGTTTGATTTCGAAATCAAACTCACTGATCAACGCCATCCATCTAGCATGTCTAGCATTCAACCTTGGTTGGTTGAACATATACTTTAGACCGCAATGGTTTGTCATTAGGAAAAATATTCTCCTGAGCTAGTAGTGCCTCAACATCTTCAACACATACACAATTGCTACCAATTCTAGATCGTGGGTGACATACTTCTGCTCATGCTCATTCAACTTTCATGATTCATAAAAAATCACTTTTCCTTATTTCATAAGGACTCCTTCCAGTCCTTCATTGCAAGCATATGTACAAACCATAAAATCCTTTTCTGGGTCTGCAATCTTGAGAGTAGGGGCATTAGTTAAAATATGCTTCAACTGCTGGAAGCTATATTCACACTTTGGTGACCATACAAATTTCTTCCCTTTTCTTTGTGCAACTAGGTGATAGGATTACCAATATTGGAAAATCCCTTTATGAACCTCTTATAATACCCAACCAATCACATAAAGGATCTCACTTCTGTCACATTTCTATGGGTAGGCCAATCCATGATTGCCTTAATATTTTTCAGAATCCCTGCCACTCCTTCTGCTAAGATCACATGGCGTAAATACTGGATTTCCTTTTGGAAGAAATCACACTTGTTGAGCTTAACATACAATTGGTCCTCTCTTAGCACTTGTAGCACAATCCGAGAGATCTATGGTCTTCGAACCTCTGTCATTGGATGTTGATCCTGATCTACGTCTCATCACCTTCGATGACCCTACTCCGACGTACTAACATTGAAATCCAATGGTCCAGTTCTTCTGCCTAGTCGTTCTTTGAAACATCGATGGTCTCAAATGACTTGGGGCTTTCCTCTGCTGGATTCAAACACAACCTCGTCTAACCAGTCCGAAAGAGGCATCATTTGACCAATGATACATATCTTCTCAACAAGCCAAATCAATGACTACAAATCACTTTGACTGGGCACAGGTTTTCTTCAAGGAAAACTATCCAACTCAAGGACTTAGTCATTTTTGAGATTATACAAGACCTTACTAGATTTTTTATGGGTTCGATACCTAGTCCCAAACTGACTAAGACCCAATAACTTGGTCGAAAGGAAGTTCTTGCATATCCTGCAAGATTTCCAATGAAACATCAATATATGTTGAGGGCTCAAGGTCCTTCTCTCCTCACAAGGACCTCCTTGACTACATAGTGCCAACTCCACCGGGTAATAATGTTTTTGTCTCTATCCTGCAAAATTTCCTCTAAAGTTGTGAGGTTCTTGGGAACACATGATATCCATACTGGTTCACTTTATTTCCACAAATTTTCTGACCAAATGAAACCCATAAAATATACATACCATTCACCCAGGGTTTCAATTCATTACTTATAAACAACCACATTTCCCATTTAATTCAAATATTCACATATAAACAACATTCAAACACAATTAAACAAACCAATTTGCACACTTATCTGACAAGAGAAATTCCATCACCAATTGACTTAGAGAGGACGCCTTTCCTCCCAACCTTAGGCCATACTATAGAGTGCCTTCCTACAATACACCACCCCCATGCCAAGCCAAGGGACCACAAGGGGAATGATTCAACTAGTTTCCAACTCAGATGATCCAGGAAGGTTACTCCCCTTCCTCCTGTGTCAAAAACAAAAGTTGCCCCCTTCCCATTGAGCTCAGGGTATCTATAGGTTTATCAGGTGGTTTATCAACTGGATTTACTCTGCATAAGGGAGTCCCTTCTCTATTAAATAATCCCTCAACGACCTCCTCTTACCAGTGTTAGTTTATATACAGTGAGCACCTCCAGTTTGGATACAGGTCTTCTCTATTTCAGGGTGATCAATCTAATATTGGATGAGTTTCCTATTTTCTTCAAGGAAAATCTCTTACTTTATTTTCTTCCTAAAGCTAAACTTGCGAACTCCTTTGTTCTCAATGCTTGTTCTCTATTGATGTGTGTGTGCGTGTGTACTCTTCCTTCCATCTTCTTATCTGGTGGCGTTTTCCACCTTTGGTCTCTTCCTCCACTAATCCCCTTGGGACTCTTGTAGCTTCTATCAGACGTCACCTGTAGTTTGCAATCCCTATCCTATAGGGGAAATCCTATGGTGTCCAACTATTAGGTCATTCAAATGGCCCCTTGCTTCTTCAAAATACCAATCCGTCACTCATCCATTAACGACCTCAACCACCTTCTGAACTTCCATAACTGGTCACGTGGCTTTGTTCATATCAGGTACATTGGAAGGCATGTTTTTATGCTTAGCAAGCATAATTAAGCTTGTTAAACAAGCTTCCTATTTTCTTCATAAAAATAACTTAGCACCACCTTACCCAACCACTTCATCAATCCCTGCTTCATCGATTCCCGCTTGTGTATTATGACCAATAATTTTCAAGGTTTCCTCCTCTAAGTCAATGGTTTTAGTGTTTTCATTAAATCAAACATAATTACATGCTTCATAAATATAATTACATGAAGTCTTAGCATAATTTCATTCTTGGGGAAAACCCATTGTTACACATGACACCTTTTGAAATAAGGGACATGGACTTGTTGGGGTACACACATTAAATTTATTTTTTAGATTCAAATCATTCCAGTTTCTTCCTATCCATTCATCAATTGACATTCAATATTGAACAGTGCCTTCGAAAATGGAAAAATGTTAAACTTCTAAAAAATTGTATAGAAGGACATTCAAGCATGTCCCACGTTTTAAAGGATGCAGTTCTGAGTTACTAAATCAAATTGTAAGTGTAAAATCTACTTTCCTTTCCTATTATAAAATCTTCTTGCTTGTCTTGGTGCAATTTTATTTCATAAACTAATTGTAATCATGAGACCAGTTTTAGGTTTTAGTTTTGGAATTAGAAATCCAATGGTGTTTATGTTAGGCAAAGTATTATTCTTCTACATTGTAATTGACAAGAAGGCTCATTCAATTTTAGTTCAAAATGGATTCTAATGGTGGAATATGACAAGCCTATTGGTTTCATAGACATGCTCTCCTTGTTATAAAAAATCCATGTAACTATTGGATTACTTTTCATGAAAAACTTTTTTTCTTTGTACCATTTATCAAAAACTCGTTAGAAACCTTGTCTTCATCATTCACTTTATCAACAAGAGGGTTGGTTATGAATCTGAGGCATTTTATCTATTGCATGGGTACAATCTATGGCCTAGAAGATGGATTTTTATGATCTAGCTTACCCATTACTTCTAAGTTAGACCTGAGTAGGATTTGTATGATTGTAGTCTAAGCTTTATAGTTATCGAACATGTGATACACAACCTCTCTTCTAGTTTGTTATACTAGGCTTGTTTTCTTTCTAACTTGTGTTTTCATGTTTTCTAATTGAAAACAGGTTGTGGAGACAAAAACGATTCGACACTTGGGTAACACAATTGACAATGATATGTAGGAAGACAGTATTGGTACTTGCTATAGTGACAAATCCTTTGCTAGCAATTTTTACAAAGAATAAATATCTATGGCTTGGGGTAGGACCACAACAGACGGGACGACAACCAAAAATCAACTCAAATATTAAACATGCTAGATAAATGGAAATGACAACAAAGAGAAGGCTAGAATCCTACCTCGTTCGGACGTCCGTAGAAGACCACCGTTGAGCTCACGATCCAATGCTTGATACCTGCAACTTTTCCTTAACATCCAAGATACGCAAGCATATGGAAAATATATGAAATGTTAGCATATAAACTAGCATAATCCATTAACATGTATAACAAATCTATCCATGGAGAATAATATAAACATTTGCAACACGTAATTGGATGAGAAAAGAGTATTTCCATTAATATAATAAGCAGGGGTACATAGGTGACAACCTCCTATGTTAAAAACTCGTCTAAACTGAGAAATTAAGTCTCTCCACCTGGGCCTTCACCACTTCAATCCTCCACAAGGCAAGCTCACAAGTTCTAGGAGTAATTGGGTTCCTTCTTCACAAGATAGGGAGATCTTGGGGGATGAACATAAGGAAAGTTCATACTTAAAGGACTGAGGGATGTAGACTCAAGGATGTAATATGAGGCAAAATTTCTCGAGAATGTACTTGCTCTCTTCTTCTTCTTCTCCCTCAACGCTTGTATATGGCTCAATTTATAGCCTTAAAATGGAATTGAAGGGTCAAATTAGAGAGTTTCCAACATATGAAAGGACAAGGGTTATGGATCCCGTGACTTGGCATGGAAAACCCGATATATTTTTTAATTTTGAGCACAAAACCCGATGTATGTGGGCTATAATGGAGCAACCTGCATATACACAAGTTGTATAACTGTAGCCCACGTATATGTACAAAAAACTGAATTTTTGACTTTGGATTGAGAAAAATGGGGAAATAAAGTCTACAAAGGGAAAGGGAAGGCCATTAAAGCATGATGCATAGAGTGTGGAAAAAATTTCTATAACAGATGAACCCTAATGTGTGAGGTCATAGGAACAATCACGATGGCCGTAATATATTATAATTCTTAGAAGTGGAGCAGTGAGGACCCAAATGGAGAAAATAGTCACCCATCAGAATATTACAATACATATTGACTCTATACACATAGATGTCAATCTAAAGTACACCACAGATCCATGTGAATATATAAAATATAACTGTTCATGGCCATGAATAGGAAATACAAAGCAGACATGTGCCATAGGTGGTCATAGTCACGGACAAGACACAATGGAGTCTGGCTCAAAATCAATTGAAGATATCTATATACAATGAAGTAAAATATGATCTCCCATGATAAATGAAGTCATATAGGCACTGGTATGATGAAATAAAACAACATGTATGAAGTGTTTCTACTGTGAACTGGAGGTCTTCTACACTAGTCGTCGATGGAGCAAGTCTACATTGTGTGAATAAAGGAGTTGAAGTCGAACACCATGAGACTTCATTTGATTATTGATCATTGAGGTATACCATTAACAAACACAAGATAACCCACCGATGATGAAATTAGGTGTCAAGGAACTGAGTACATTCAAAAAGTGTGAATAAAGGTGTCAAGGTCGAACACTTGAGGAATCCATCGAGCAAGAGACATTGATGTATTCCCAACTATCGATGGCGATAGAAATTTCCATTGATGACCACAAGCCTCTAGGTACTCTTATGACTCTAGATCTCGATTCCATAATAGATGATCTGAAGTCGATGGAATGAGATCCACTGAAAGAAGATAATTAAGGTATCTATCATCATCCAACACGAGGTACAAAGCAATACTTTGATGATTAGGAATAACTCAGACGAACAAGATATGCACGAACCAATGATCATGTGTGTCTATCACGTGCACTAGACGCAATTAATACATGAAAGAGATGCCCTAAATAACAACCAATAATGAAAAATGTCAACAGAGGTGAGAAAACCACCAATAAGGTCTAATGGAAACCAAGACACTACACGAATCCCAATGTGTGAAAATATTTTTTGTTGTCGAACACAAGGGAAGCCAACTAGTTAACGACCAATGAAGAGATATCATTTGTTGGGTTCAAGGTCACCTACCAATGAGGAAAGTAGGCCCAAGGTGCAAGTTAGGACAATAGCCTCATGTGATTCTAAAACTCACTTACAACGGGATGGCCAAAATGCAAAGTCAATAATTCTGAGGAATAACTGACATAGATTTAGACTTCCTTTGAACCAGAGTATGAGACAGATGGATAACTCATGCAACATAGACTCAAGTCTGAATATTAAATTTTATTTGTGACGCAGGAGGCATCAACAAACTCTCCATAGGGATTGGAAGAATAACCATTCAGAGGAGTACAACTCTGAGTAATGATTTCATCTTCCTAAGGCCATACTAAACCTAAATCTTTGATGAATGGACTAAAAAAATTGTGCTCTATTCAAAGGCGACACGACTGCTACCGATAGGAGATAATATTCTTTTCCCACCCTTTTTTTATTATATGGATGAGAAAGAATGATATGATACAAGAGAGGAAACAAGTGTCGCGAACAAGAAAACTAGTTCCATGTAGTGGAACATACCTATGCTCGATGAAAGGGAACATTTGCGGGATATGGACACTTGGGGGGATGTTTCCTCTTGGGGTAAAGGGTGTCAAGATGTAAAGGATATATGGAAGACACTGCATGGAGAATGCTAAGAATTTTTGGGGCAATATGCTTATGAAGAGAAAGCAGGAGCCGACATTAGGCTCAACAATGTGCGTAGGATAATGAGATGCAATTACAACTTGACATTAGGAAGAAATTTCCAAAGTGTTATTATTTGTAGATTTAGTCCCTTGGGCCCGAAAAATCATAAAAAAATACTAAGGAGAACTCTTCTAGCCAATGGTGAGTAGAGTGTTCCTTTTTCATAATTAGTCTATTTGGTCTAGAAAAGGGTTAAACTTATACTGAAATAGACATCCTTTCTTGGCCATTTAACGAGTGTGAAAGATACAAACTCACTCGACAATCTTTTCATTTTTGAGGAGTCTGAAAAGGGATTAACTAAGACTCTAGATGTTGTTATGAGAAACATATAATGGAGGTATTCCCATATGTAATGGTCAGAATGAGATTGAGTAAGAAGAATGAGGTTCAAATGCAAAGTCATAATGGGATTGTAAGGGACTCCCAAACCTATGGGATAAATTTTGCATGGGCACCAAATGAAAACAGATGTTCTAACTGGGGCACCCATGTTTGGTAAGTCTATACCACTTAATAAATGACACTTATAGAATGGAGAGAAGGTTACGTGTTGTTAAGAAATGGGTTCATACCTAGGGAAAATGAATCATGGTCATATGATGATGCAAAAATGAAAAGGGAGGTGAAAACCCATCCTATATGTCAGTGATGATATATACCTACCAGAGGTACAAACGGGCTAAATAATGTTGGAAATCCATTATATCCTTGAAAAAACACTTCAAACGAGGCCCTACATTGCACAATTGGTCCATATGGTTTTAGAAATAGGAAATACAAGGTGAAAACTATACAAAGTGGGTAAATTTTTCTACAAATAGTAAAAATAATGAGTTTTTACCATGTCATTTGAGTTTTTAACCCACATAGTGCTTTTGAGGATATTTCACCCATGATATTCCAGTGACGATTCTAGGAGAAACAGTCAACGAAATTGAAAACCGTCTAGACCAAGTAAGTGCCCATCACATGCTCTTTCATTTCAATGGTTTAAATTTTGAAAATGGTGTTCATTTTTTGAGTTTTGGAGTTCGTAAGGTAGGGAAAATGGTGTATGCAAGATTTAGTTCATCGGGCCACATACAAAACCCAATGTACGTGAGAAAATCAAAGCCTGCCCATTTATATTGATCCCTATACACGAATGTATAAGTTTTTTCCCGCGTACAAGTCCACAGATTAGTTTTTAATGAAGACTAACTCAAAATTTGACTTCTCCTTTACAGGATGGTGATTGAATGGAGATACATGGAGCATGATTATGTTGATGTAGTAGTATAAGGTGATGTGAGGGAATAAAAAGTATTGCATAGATGTGGGATTTATAAGTTTTGGTCCATAAAAGGAATGAGGGCACAAGTGAGGTTTCTCTAGATGATGATAAACTACTGGGATCTGAAGACTGAGGCCTTCAATATTGATGGGCAACCATTAAGGATTGAAGTGGAGGACATTTATTTCATTACAGGCTTGTATCACCAAGGAGAGATGGTAAACATCAAGGCCCGAGGGGTTGCAGGTGGGAGGACCATAGAAGAGTACATCTCCACCTACTGCGTCGTAGATACAGACAAAGTGGGGAGCCAAGTCCCTATTAGGGAGATTGAGAACTCGAGTTTGAATATTATCATCCTAGTGCTCACATGGATATTAGGATCACCCTCGCTACACAGGCATCGAGGCCACTTATGTTTATGTTTTGGAGTGTTTGAGACCCACAATTTATGATTGGAGCACCTCGTTATTAGCCAACATGAAGAGCCAACTTACTGAATGCAAACTTGGGAGGATGAGAAACTTTGGGTTTGCATCCATTTTGTGTAGTTTTTTCTTCGAGAGGGTTCCAACCCTTAGTCCTAGAGTATAAGTTATTCCACATGGTCTACGCGATCCAACAATGACCCGGTGGATCGAGGTGATGAGGTGGTTAGGAGGTGGTGGGGTGCCAACCGGCTATAATGAAGACTTTTTTCACTGGTGGTGACAACATATCATTATCATCAATGACTATCCCTATGAGGGGATCGACTACTGAGGGGATCATGAAATGCCATTACCACCAGGATCCGCCTTTGGGGAGATTGGTAAGAATTTTGATTTTTGTGTATTTCATTTTTTGGGTTTTTTGATTTGATAAATGCAAAACAAAAACATAAATATTTTTGGTATGGAATCATATATTAACATTTATCTCTCTTATGCAGATATAGTCCCACAACGATCAGATGGATACCCATGACATCGACATAGGGGCCGAGGGGAGGAGATGGATGGCAAGGACGCATAACGAGTTCTTCAGAACATGCAAGGTAACCTATCACGTCTGATACACAAGATTCCTATGGTCCAGGTCGAGGATCTGCCTGAGGCTATGTAGAAGCAGGTTGTAGGTGTACCCCATGCGTGGGTGAGACACTTCCGATGTATTGCTAATGCTATAGTGTGCTACCATGAAGGCTTAGATGCTATGGTCATTTTATGTACTGACCCTATATGTATATTTTTTAGGGCGAAGAGCCCAATTTTGTACTGTGATACCATGTTTTTTGAACTTGATGAATGAAATGAAAAAAAACTTTTGGTATTCATATTTACTTATATATTTTACAATGGATGAATGTATAAATGTGTGAATTCATGTTTATTTTTCTTAGTTATGTGACAAATGCCAATCTAAAATGTAATTAGCGTATGCATCAGGTACTTGATTAGAAATTCTAGGGGCATAATTATAAGTAATGAAATCAAAATATCATTTCAAAAGTCATACCAGAAGGAATCATCAGAGTAGTGTAGGATCCCTGATCCGATACCTATCATTCAACTGAGACACAACTAACTGGGAATCGAGGAGAACCTCTAAATATCGAACACTATGCTAACTGGTGTCGCTTAATAACTCAATAACGGTGCTATACTTAGCCACATTGTTCTTCGATGGCCTTAGAAAAACGGCTCCTGAAGACACCAACTATCCCTTAGGGGAATAAATAACCCAAGCGATGGAAGCTATGCTTCAAGTATGACGACTAACATCGTCTGTGAATCCTAAGAACACCAATGATTCCGTTGACATCTGCCAACCAAGGGGAAACTCAATAAGCAAACCAGTGACACAAAATAATAAAAATAAAAAATATATATACTAAAGTACAATAGTATACATAGCTCATGCTCAAGCTAGAGGGCTCAAGCATAATAATTTTTGAGATTAAGGCCATTTCTGGGCTCTTTCAACACGTTCCCTTCATACTCTTCCAACTCATAGGATCCTTTTTTGATGACACGTCGCACGATGTAAGGACCGTGCCACATGGGATTGAATTTTCCTGCCCCCAGTGGTTATTTAGCTTGGTCGTAAAGAAGGACCAAGTCACCCTCAATGTACTATCGAGGACATACATATTTATCTTATTGGACCTTAACACGTCGATTATTCGCCTCGATGGCTAGGGTGACATCTCTACATTTCTCACCGAGTTGGTCCAAGTGCACAAGGAATCCTTCGATATCAGTCGTGTTAGGGAAGAGCTCAACTGCCAACTTAAGAGAAGGAATTTTGCATTCAATGGGGAAAATCGACTCCACTTTGTGAACCAATTGGAACGACAAAAAACCAATGTAAGTGTTTACTGTGGTTCGGTATGCCCAAAGAGAAGGGTACAACATCACGTGCCAATTAGATTTACTCTGGCTGACAAGTTTTTGCAAAATGGATTTTAGGGATTTATTCACGACCTCCACCTGGCCATTTTCTTGGGGATAATAGGATGACAAATGATCTTTCTTGAAACCCAGTTTTGATGCCAACTCCATCATCATATTATTATGAAAGTGACTGCCATGGTCAATGACAATCTCCCTTGGAATTCCAAACTGAGCTATGATTTGATTGAATATGAAGTGTGTTGCGGTCTCACCATCGGATTTAAATATAGGTATGGACTCATCCCACTTGGTAAAATATTCCACGACCATGATAATGTGACGGTTCCCCCTAACTGAGGCCAGGTTGCAATCCATGAAATATACCCCCCACTTGGTGAAGGGACCGATGGTAATAACTGGGTGAAGAGGGACAGGTTGTAAATGCATCTTACGAGCAAACACCTGGCAAGGGTGAAACTTCTTGACCACTTCTATGCAATCTTTAAAAATTGATGGCAAAAAATAATCATCTCGCAATATTTTTTAGGTTGCCGCAAGCCCAGATAAATGACCACCACATTCCCCACTATGATAGTCATTGAGTACAAAATCAACTTCTTCGTGAGTCAAACAATGACGCAGAATAGAATCCACCCCTTAGTGATACAAAGTGTCACCGACAATGAGGTAGTTTTTGGCTTAATGGCATATATTTCATCGATCATCTCTCAAAATATGTTGAGGAACTCCAGAGTTTGAAGATATATTAGGATATCTACATACTAGGGGTCCGAAGACGAGATACGTAAAATGTTCTCATCGAAAAATGAGTAGTCAAAAACAATATCCTCATCCTGCCTAGGGAATTTCGACATTAACTCCACAAAGACTACGATTTCTTAGATTTTGCGGAGAAAAAATCAAGATCAAACTCCTGCAAAGTCACAATCCATTTATTATATTCCCACACTATGATACGCCTTGTCAGGACGTATTGAAATGGATTGACGTCAACTACCATGGTAGTTTTGCGAAGTCAGATATAATGGCGCAATTGCTGCACCGCATGCATGACTACTTCTCCACATGAGAGTACTTGAGTTAGGGACCAATTAGATTGTGACTAAGATAATAGATAACATGCTCTTTGAGCTCGTCATCCTCCTGAATGATAACCATACCAATCGTCCCTTCGTACACGGCTATATAAATAAATAAATATCTACAATAGTTTGGAGGACTGCGGAGAGGCGCCGACACTAGGGATTTTTTAAGAGCATCAAAGGATTCTTGGGCTCACTCATACCATATAAATGAAGTATCCTTTTTCAAGAGATGCATGAAACCCTTAGTGATATTGGCATAGTTGGCTATAAATMAACACAGGAAGTTCTGTTTTCCTTGTAAACCATGTAGCTGAAGAATACTATGTGGGGGAGGAAACCAAAGTATTGCATCTACCTTCATTGGGTATACCATGATACCTCGCTCAAAAACTATAAATACCAAAAACCAGCCTGACCTGATGCAAAAGACACATTTATGAGGGTTTAATCAGATACGATATTGACGACATATTTCAAACACTAGCCAGAGATGAACCAGATGATCAACCCTTTTGTGAGAGTGAGCAGCGAGGTCATCTAGATAAGCCTCGACTATATGTTTGAGATCATGAAACGTGAAGGTCATAGCCCGTTGAAAAGTTGCTTCATATTTTTTAAGGCCGAAAGGAATTTTTCAGTATGCAAATGTACCCCAAGGACAAATGAACTTCGTCTTATGTTGATCCTTGAGTTTAATTTGAATCTGATTGTAACCTAAAAATCCATCCATAAAAGAAAATACTTCACTCCCCGCACACTCATCAATGATTTGGTCAATAAATGGTGTAGGGAAATTGTCTTTAGGACAAGATTTATTCAGATCCATGAAATACATACACAGACAGATGGTTCCTTGCTTCTTATTCATGGGAACGAGATTGGATAGTCAAGGGAACTGGATAGATGAAGCCGACATTAAGTAGCTTCTCCACCTATGTCTTAATGGCGGGGGCCTTTCTAGGATTCATAGCTCTAAGACGTTGTCGAAATGGCTTAGCATTTAGATAAGTCTTGATTTCTTTTTAGACAATGCCAGGGTCGATCCCTAGTATTTCTTCATACAACCAAGAAAATACATCTCGAAATTCCTTAAATAGGTTAGTGTAAATCTGAATTTCTTCAGGAAAACAATATGCACCGATATGAACGTTTTCAACCTTGCCATGGGTTTGAGAGATGTTGATCGCAATGGTAGGAGAGATGTTCACCATATCCCCTTTAGCATATATGTCATGCTTATCGAATGGGACCATGGTGTGACCAACAATCTCACTCATGGTGGACCTAAATTCATCTTGTTCGATCCTTTCAAGCTCTGGGAGGAAATAATATCTATGGTGAAGGTCCTCCCAAGGCTTATCAGAACCAATCATGGCCTCTAAGATTGCTTTCGTCTGAAGGAAAAGTACTATCAAGGCAATGATGTGGACTAGACGAGTTTACAACCCATATGGGCTCTAGGATGAGATCCACCTCTTCTATCCGTGAAGAGGGAGGATCTGGGTCTGTAGTGGCATCCAAGATAGATTGATATGCGATCTCAACTATATACAATGGAATTTCCATTCCAATGTGTGAATGATCCTCATACGATGCAGTCAGAGAAGGTAGAGTCCAGGGGTCGTTGAAATATGAAGTACAGAACGAGAAAGACCTCAATGACGATGAGGATTCATCAAAAATGGAATTAATATACGAGATTGGTGCTAAGAAATTAAAGGTTCCCATCAAGGAAGGATACATTATGACACCAATGTTCTTATTTTCCTTATGATAATTCTTGACAATGGGGACCGAGGGTCTCGCCGATGCAAAGGAACTAAAGCATGTGAAAGATAACTAGTCAATCGTTACTGCCTTCCCTTCATGAGGAAAGCATAAAACTCGAAACACCGAGGACATAATAACTATCATAGCGTAAGTCCAATTACGCCCTAGTAAAATATTGTAGTCAAGGGGTGCATCAACCACCTTGGCCTCAACCGACACATTTTTACCTCCTAACTAGACCTGAAGAGTAGGGAGGACACCATGTGGTTTGAATGAATGCCCATCAAACGAAGTTAACATATTCATAGACTAAGAAAGCTGGGGAGAGACAATGACTTTCCAACAAGATAGAGACATCRCAAACGTCGAAGCACCTTCATAAATGATAATACGTTTAATAGTTATATTCATACATTCCACATGGATTTGAAAACCCACATGGTAAGGTAAGCAAGGYTGGACATCTGTGACATCAAACTTGATAACTTTTGAGCCAATTGGGTCAAGAGCCCCCAATGCAGATAATAAGGAATTCATCTGTGTTGGGCATGTCTAGAGTACCTCCAAAGCTGACATCRCACACAATGTTTGGCCCAAATCCTCGACAATCAAGTAATTGTAGGTGGCTCTGGAATTGGGATTATGAGCAAAGCACTTAATAAGTCCTTTCGGAATGCGASGCAAAGGGTCAGGCTTATCGATCTGCAAAGGTGTTTCGAGAGGGGGAGGCTCTRTACCCAAATTAGGTTGTGGAGGACTATAATCATGAGTCCTAGTGGCTACACTAATCTTAATTGAACCATATTCATGCATTGATGGGGACTGTCATGTGCCGGGGGAGTTTGACCTCCACCCAACGCATTTMCGATGTTCAAGGTGCCTGAAGCCATATTTTTATTACRTGGAAACATATTATTTAACACATCAGGYTGTTGTGCTATGAGCCTCAAGGCTTCATCTATCTTCGAGCATAAATGGGTAAGGTGATCCTCTTTACACAACTTACATGGAAACATCACCTTCCACTTTTCTTTCTTTCCCTCATCAACATTATTACCAGGCTTGTTGTTATTATGATTGTCCCTTTTCTTGTTATTATTATTATTATTCCCACCCTTTTGGTTATTATTTCTACCTTTCCTCCTATTCCCTCCAGGCTGTTGGTTATCCTTCAGATTCATCGACTACATGAAATGTACCATTGACGATTGGGCAGGAGGAGAGGAATCCATAGCATGTCCCATTACAGACTAGTTGAGAGACAAATTTTGCATTTGATTTGTCACCTGGTCCTTAGATTTGGCATTTGATAAGCCTATAATGCCATCGACATGGGGCCCAAGATTTTTTATTGGATCGTTATTCAACCGTGGTGCGTCAGGAATATTTTCATAAAGTATCCCATATTGAGCGTATATAGGATCTAATTGTTGGGCTTTAAATATGGCTTCTTCCTTATTCATTACTCTGAATGTAGAAACATCCTTCGAAATATACAGTAATAGAGACTTAAGGAACCACTCCAATAGAAACTCTAGAGGAATGTTAGCTTTAATCAATCGCTTTCTTCTATGCCACTCTTGAATGTGATCCGAGATGTGGGTGGCTTTGTTCTGATTGAAAGTCAATAAAATCTCGACACTGACATCATAACGAACCTATAGCTGAAAGTGGTTGAGAAAAAAATAAGGCCAATTCATGAAAGGTTTGGTACGTACTCCCTAGTAACTCTATGTACTATTTCGTGGCAACCCCCGTAAGGGTGCATTGAAATATTCTCAAATGCACTGAGTCATCATTGAGAGAATTCGATGAGCACCATAAGTGAAAGGTAGTAACATGATCACTGGGATCCTCACCACTCTTACCCTCAAAATTTGGAATGTCCGAGGGAAGCTTGGTAGGGACAGGGGACCATGTCGGATCATGACACATGGGGTCATTCATTAATCTTGATAGATCTGGAAAATTCAACGTGGCTAAAAAACAAAGCCTTGGTTGCGATGTTTGAGACCATGCTTCGAGGAAAAACTGAGTTTGGGAAACTGCGAGCCAAGGAGGATTTTGGTAAACAACATGGCCCTACCCGGTAGGATGGTATCCCCCTCCTAAATAATTTGTGAAAGGTTGTAAAGGAATCATCATTGATGGGGTCGCTTGCAAGGAAAAATCAATATGATAAGAGTTACCCATGTGACGATATACATTTCCCCCCGATGAAGGGACTTCGTACAAGGGGTTTCCTATGTGAGGATACACATTCCCCCCGACGAAGAAACTTTGTTTGAGGGGTTTCCCATGTGAGGATGTAAATTTCCCCCTCATGTAATACTAGAGGTGGGGGGGGAGGATTTTCCATTAGAAAATCATTCAACAGAACAAGCATTACAGACGAAGGGTAGACGGATGGGATATATGAAGAAGAAACACCACCCATTTTTCCATTCCATCCTTGAAAACTGTAACTAGGATTGGATCCAGAGACAGGAGGATTCCAACTCTCTATCGTAGGAAAGGACTGAGGGATGTGACCCCCACCAAATGGGAAAATATTATAAGGAGGTGACAAGCCCCCGAGTCCAAAACTAGTGTTGAATTTAGATGACATGTGCAAAGTCATATTTGGCATACCAAAAGAGAAAGGATTTGAGGCCAGAGGAATTGACTGAGCACTGTAACTAGGCATCCCGATCAAAAATGTGTCAGGGGAAAAAAAGACCGATGATGACAAAGTCATGCCATTCGAGAATATAAAGGGATTTGTCCCCATGGACTGAGCTGCACTGATGGACTGGGTAGCACTGACTGAGGGAGTCCCTAAAATCCAAGTAAGTGATGGTGAGGGATTTCTAGGGACTCCAATAACCATAACAGAGGTTGGAGTCGAATCAATACTCATATCTTAATTGGTGCCTATGATGGGATGATCCGGATCCTGAGCGACAAATATGTACGTACCACATTTACTAACTCTACACCTTTTAGGACACGGTTTCAATATCATACCAAACTATGGTAATTGATTCAGTAGCCGAAGAGACCAGCGAGGAGGCTGGTCTTGATCCACRACGACTCAAAACTTGTGACACAGTGAAAAATCCTAAGGCCAGGTAATATACACAGAGCACACTCCTAAATAAAACTAGAGGCCAATGCACATAAACAAGATAGGATGGTTGAAAGGGACCTCCTGAACTAGAGAAGGTACTCCTCTCCCAAGAGGGGATGAGACTCCAACACAATAGAGTGGAGGTAACATAATTAGTTATAAGGACCCTCATGGGATTCATGACTCAATCATTCAGATCCGTCTAGAGAAAAATCCTCCATAAAGTCTGTGTGTTTTTCGATCCTTATATGACTCACGGTACCTGCAGAATAACCCCTACAAGCAACATGTGTGGATACCTAGGTTAGGAAAATAATATCACCATGGTATAACCAATGCTCGAGCTAGCAATCAGAGGTCCAGTCCACCATATGGGTAGGGTAGCAAAGCCCGAAGCTCAAGAAGCACCGAGGTACTCCAAGAACCATCAAATACAAATAGAACCCCAAAAATATCTCTTACACTAGGAAGGTATTAGAGGGATATCTCTACAACCAACTTTGCATGACCTCGTGCTTAACTCCGATGTTAGTGGAGCCTCCTGAGGACACCAATTGTACAATGGGTTTCACCACTCCTTGGACATACACCTATGTTGGGTTTTGTATCCTTGGAGAAATTTACTCACAAAATACTATTCCAAGGCACTAAATCCTAAACTTGTTTGTGTACCCTAAAAGAAAATAAAATCATTCTACTCAATTTTAATTATTCCACGTTAACTTTAATGTCTTCTATTTACTCAAGAGGTACGATCATGAAACTAAAGGTGTTATGACTCAGCATAAAAAGAAATGCATTTAAAAACATTGCTAAGTACTAGTCTTGTTTTTCAAAAGAAATGGTATGCTTCTAAATGCTGTGCACAAGATGCAATCTCTTTAATTTCAATGACAATGCAATCTTTCCTAAAATGCCAAGACTAATGAAATCTAGACAAAAGTGCAAATGCTTCAAGTGAAATGCAATTTATTTTTTGTATTTTCAATATAAGGGAATGAAAACGCAAAGACTGAATAAAAAACCTCTCGGATAGACCCTATTGCAAGCACATGAAGACAAATCAAGCAGGACACTAAGAAGATACTATTCAGACCATAAAGCAAGGACTAAAAAAGAGAAAAATGAAAAGAAACAAGTTTTCCATTTTTTTTTTAATAATAACACAACTTCCTATCACACTGCAAGCACTCAATAGATCAGACAGAGGCCCAATAAGACTAACCCACCCAAAAAACACCACACTAAGATAAATAGTCTTAGATAAATATGTACACAACTGTTCAGTGAACAAAAGCATATGTACACACCCTAAACACATACAACACACATATGTATGTGAATGTTCAGGAAAAACTTGCATATGCCAAGAAAAACACTTACCGGGTAAAGACTAAGCCAAGCAACTCAAATATAAAGCAATGTAGATGTTGCTAACCAACATGTGACATAGAAACTGAGGAAAAGAAAGATAAATTAAAGAGAATAATCACCAACTAACCCCAAAAAGGAGAAATTCCCTAGTGGAGTCGCCTATTATGTTATGAGGAATAACTCTCTATGACTTGGGGTAGGACCACATGAGATGGGCCGACACCCATAAATCAATTCAAATCTCAAATATGCTAGATAAATGGAAATACCAACAAACACAAGGATAGAAGCCTACCTCGTCCTAACATTTGTAGAAGACCACCATTGAGCTCACGATCCAATGCTTGATACCTGCAACTTATCCTCAACATCCAAGATACACAAGCATATGGAAAATATATGAAATATTAGCATATAAACTAGCATCATACTTTAACATGTATAACAAATCTACCCATGGAGAATAATATAAACATTTTCAACATGTAATTGGATGAGAAAAAAGTATTTCTATTAATATAACTAGGGGGAGTACATAGGTGACAACCTGATCCAGGTGGATATCGCTGGCCACCTACCTATTCCAAATTCCAACTGGCTCATCTAGACAATTTTCAATTCAACACATTTCTCTGTAATAGGGACATTTCTTTGTAATTATGGGTTGTGCACTTACGGGGTTGTCATGAGGCCCTACGCAGCATCCAGGTGGATATTGGTGGCCGCCCACCTATTCCAACATGCTTATTTTGGAAGTTTTCATGTTAGTACAAATCTTTGGGGATCTAAACAATGTTTTCTTGGCTTTCCATAGTCAAAATGTAGATAGAGTCAGTGTTTGATGAAATAATTCATATTCCTCGAAAATACCTTTCCAATGGGCTATCACATGCCTAAAATGAAGATCGTATGCAAAATTTTATCATGAAAAGGCCTTATAGCCTCATTGTAACCATATTTTGTCGTTTCATCTCCTAGGGTTAGGTTTTTGGATGTCTAGGGTTTTGGCATTCATGTTTATCATGAAAAGGCCTTATAGCCTCATTGTAACCATCTTTTCACAAATGAGCGTAGATGTCACATCTCTTCTCAGGGATAAAGTTTCCACCATTCTAGCGAGTCTTGCACTCTGTATTTTTACAGTCTATGTACATTTCTTTCAGTAATATATATCATGTATTGTTGTATCTCTTTGTTTCTGGTATTTTTTATGAGTATTTCATTGTAATATCTCTACTTTCATTTTGTTCTAAAAGTAATCCAGATCAGTGGTATTAGATCATGCTGCTCTTGGTAATTTTTCAGTGCATTTCCCCGACGAGGTCCGAGTGTAGAAATTTGGGTGTCGAGCTTGTCTCTATTGAGGAAAATCGCTCTTGCACGCCCCATAAACCCTCTATGGTGGCAGAAAAGAAAAACGATTGAGCAAAATATTCTATTAACCTGTTGCTTGAGCAAGCTCTCGTGCCACAGAGGGATGAGATGATGGAGAATTTTTCACACATCCTTCAATGCCTACCAATAGAAACAAGAACATCTTCATCAAGCGACCATTTTGGAGGAACCTCTCCCTTTAAGGTACAAGTTAATTTTGATATTCCCATATTTGAAGGTTAGATAAATGTAGATGCCTTAGAAAAATTGTTAAATCTGCTAGAAGGTTATTTCTTTATTCAATTTTTTTCCGACAGGGAAAAGATCACCTTCGCACTCCTCAAGGCTCTCCCCCATATCAAACATCGATGGGAAAATTACTGAGATAAAATTTCCACAGAAGAATCTGGAATATATGGGGCTCAACCCACCTGGGATTGTTTTGTGGATGCAGTGAAGGAACAATAATACCCTGTTGATAACTATGA
The DNA here is from genome assembly GCA_010110895.2 of Picea sitchensis. NCBI lineage: Eukaryota > Viridiplantae > Streptophyta > Pinopsida > Pinales > Pinaceae > Picea > Picea sitchensis. The sequence continues at coordinate 56,155 of SNQJ01S0004159.1, read as the reverse complement.
AGACTAATATATGATATGGACTACACTGCAACAAGAGAATATCCAAACAGTGTTGGAGTTTACAAATACTTTCCATAATTTGCGCACCAAGCTGGGTATCAGAGACTCCGAGTGACATTTGGTTCTGAGATATCGTGGGGCTTTGCATAGGTACATCCAAACCGAAATGAATTTCCTAAACATCTCATCATTGGGGCCTATCGATATGCTGTCAAAATCGAGCATAAATTAGGCACCATAACAAGTGGGAGTTCGGGTTTGCAAATATGAAACAAACAAATCATGGTAAATATGACCCTAATCAACAGCCACCAGAAAACCAGTCCAAGACACATGATAATAAGGGTAAAGGAAAGATGAATAATGACACTGGGAAATGGTGCGACTTCCACAAAAGCCCCTGGAAAAACACCGATGAATGTCGCTCAAAACAGTCATTGGTGGCCGAGGTTAAAGAAAAAGAGTCACACGCTGATTCAGAATATGATCTAGAAAATATTGAAAATAGATACATCATCAACACAGACCCCACTGCTATTGTCACGACCAAAACAATTCAACCAGAAGAACTAGTAGATCCTGAAGAAGGGGAGC